>BPLR01001735.1:0-216579 GCA_021605095.1 Caerostris extrusa
TAAGATGGTACGTATTTAGCTCTCGCTTAATAGATGGATTGGCTGCATGAAGGTTACCCTGTTTTCGTCATACTATAAAGTAAGATCTTTCCTTTAATTAGCTATTCAGAAAATTACTGCAAATTATTTGTTTAGATGAATTGGCTGCATGAAAATTACCTTGTTTTTTACCTCATGTTGTAAACGAAGAACTTTTGATTAATCATTTAGCAAATAACTTTTCTAAAAATAATTTTTATATATCATTCTCTTAGCAAGCTTTAAGTTCTTTCCATGTTGCTGTTTTAAGAATTGTTCTGATTCATTTTGTAATGTAGTTAAAGAATCGTCGCACTAGAACTTCTCTGCCTTGGTACTTGTACGTGACAATTAGAATTGAACAATCAACTCAATGTCGGACAGATTACGTGTGATAAAATTTCTGACGAATTTTAAAAGAATTAATTAAAAGAAAATTTGCGGATAATTCATTATTTTTGTATCACAAAATAATTTTTCGTCTGCCCTATTTATCGAAGTAGTCATTTCATTTTCTATACTTGATAACCTAACTGTAACTGTGTTTCACTGCAATGTATCGCAAGAGTCTACAGAATAGAAATTTGGCTGATAGTTTTGAAAATAAAATTGCATTTTTTCTTTCAGAATAATTTGAAACTTGGTAACTATGTTTTATATTTACTGTTTTTCTGTAAATAAATTTAAATTTAATTTGATTTTCTATTAAATTGGTTGTAAATTTATGTGTTCTGATTTACCGGTTAATGTAAAAGGTACATTGAGAAAAACAAAAATGATTTCTATTTTTGCTTATTATAATTTGATTTTCTCCATTTTATCATGTTTGGTAATCTCTTTCATGTAATTTAAAGATTGAATAAGTGGAGTTATGTATTGTTGTTTTGAAAGATTAAGCCTTTAACACCTAAATTACTTTGACCTAACTGACAATTTATTGCTGTAATGAATATTAAGAATTCTAACCGGGACATTATGAAATATGTCGCACTTATAAATTAAGCTGATCTCTAAGAATTACTGAATAAATTACCTATAAAAGAAAAATACGATTTGCTAGAAGCATTTGAAAACTTTTGGATTACTCATGCTAAATATTTCATTATGAAAGAAAAACTACCGAAAATTCTGATATATAGAGGGCAATAATTACTGCCTTATTATTAAGGAAAGCATTATGTACAATATTTGTGTTTAGTGTGGCAAGATCAAGCAGTAATTTTTACCAAACATGAATTTTGAAAACTAGAAATATTTAAAAGCATTCTTAAATGCTTAAAAATATAAGCCAGCATTTATAAACCCCTTAACATCTAAAACTTTATTTAAATTTTATGAGCATTATGAAAAGAAATTATTCCTCAATTGGCTGGATCAAATATATTAAATGAAGTTATGAAAAGTGCAGCAGTTGTTAACAATGAACAAAGCAAATAGTGTCTACTTTCATTACTAGCTTTGCTGTTTTAAGTTAAGAATTCAATTTGGTATTTTTATTAATTAAAGAGTTGTATAAATTTAATATTTAGGTGTGCAATGTAATTAATAATTTAATAATAAGTAGTAAATTAAATTAAATCAAAGCAATCACATAAAGTGTAGTATAAGTATCCAAAAAAAGAAGAAAAATACAGTTAAACAAATCACAGATTCTTTTTAATATAAACTGGAAAATTTAGAATAATTAATTTTACTGAAAATTTAATTTTTTTTTTATTCAAATTGCTAAAAGATGGAGGGAGAGAATTTTTAGTTAATTGTCAGATTTTACTAAAATTATTGATTGCATTTTCGAAAGATTTTTAAATTAGAAAAGCCTTTCTCTATTTTTATTGGGTTTGTACATTTGTTGTTTCTTTTTGTGTAGATATCAAAGAAAGTGAAATCATAAACTGTCCATCCATTATTTTATTAAAACTTATACAATGTATAGATCATGACTACAATATTAACTGGCGAAAGAAATAAGTTTTTTTTTTTATTCATTTATATAGTTCTCATTGACAAGTGGCGTAGTTGGTAAAAGCATGATAATAGCAATTAGTAAGATACAAGTTCAATTCATCCCACCTGCTTTTTTGTATTTAATTTTTTATTCCTTGTCTTATGTTGTGTAATTTGGCAAAATTGTATTAAATTAATAACTAATTTGTACTAAAAAAGTACTTTTTAAAATTTTATTTCTGTAAAAATACTTATTAGCTGTTAAAACTTTTTATTGTTGTCAACTGTTATGCAGCAATTGAATATGAGAAATGGGAAAATAAATTTATTTCTAAGATTAAAGGAAAATAAAACAAACTATTTTCATTGTGACACATTTAACTATCTAATTGTGATATATCTCTAGCAATACTTGAGATAGGATGATTGATGTAAAAAAAAAAAAACATAGAAATAATATGCTTTTAGCATCTAAAACACCTTACGAATCCAGTTTTTAACATATTTAGAGGTTTTAATTTGTTGAAAGGCAAAACAGGCTTGTTATGTGATACTATGCCTTCCAAAAAAGATCTTGTTTCCTTTCTTGAAATTTGAATGGAACATTGTATTTTTGCAATCTAGTTTACTATTTAAATCAAATTGAATAATAAATCAAAAGTTTTTCAAAAGATGAAGAGGTACAAATAACCTATGAATGTAGCATTAGAAGAAAGCTACTCAATATAATACAAATCTTATCTGCACAAGAAAAAGAGAAATTGACTTAATAAATATGGAGAAAATTATAGTCATAATAAATTAAAAATTGAATTACTTTCGACCTTTAAGTAAGAAATTTAAATGTGTCCAATAGGCAAACTTCCTTTCTGTATGATGTTTGTAGCATTCATGAATTTCTCAGGTACAGAATAATATTAAAATCCTTTTGAAAATTCCATTTTGAAGCAGATTTTTATTCATCAATTCAACTTCAGAAAAATTATTAGTTGTCAAATGTAAAGAAAATAGATTTTATTATAGAATGGAATTCTCTGAGCAGTTTTATTCATGGCAAAAATTATCTTTTTATTTTCATCAAGATATGTTGAGTTCATGGGCTTTGAGATGTATTTATAAAGAAACATAAGTTTATTGCATTTTTTTTTTTTTTTTTTTTAAATAAATTAATGGCAAAAAGAGAATATTATAAGTTTCACAGAAGTTTTTTTTTTTTTTTAATTTTAAATATTTAAACTAGAAAAATTATATTCTAATTAATCATTATATAATTTATTGAACATTTATATTATTGTGTGTTCATATCGGAATGTAAAAATTGTTCAATTCCTTCTATTAGCTCGCACTCTCCCTATATATATCTTGTTCAATCGTTCATAAAATACTTTTTATTCATCCACTCAAGTTTAAATACATTTTTGAACTTGTAGTGGATGACACTTGATGTCAATACAGTTTTTTCAAATATTAATTCAGTAATTAAATTTAATTATATAATTTTAGTGTTTTTTAGATTTAAGTTGCATATATCTACCAATAGATGGCACCAGATAAACTTTTAAAAAATGAATGAAAATTATTTATAAGGGACTTTCTGCAATATAGTGAAAAAAAAAAATTCCTTTTTTTTTTTTTCACTATATTGCAGAAAGTCCTTTTGAAAATTTTTCTTTTTTGACTTTAAAAAATTAGTTTTTATATTACTTGTTTTTATACTCGTAATATGAAAGTCATAGGTATAATTATTTAGTATGTTGTATCATCGTTTAGTTTTATGGTTTTCGTTATAAATAATAATTTTGTATTTTTACTTAAATTTTTTTCTGCATTTTTTGGAAGTAGAAATTTTTAACTAAGCAAATTTGGTAAAAAAATTTCTGTATGACATAGATAGATAATGAGAGAGTGATTTAATGTTGATTAATGAAAGTTTATATTCATTATACTTGTTATAAACAAATGGGGAAAAAAAAAAATCATTTTATAAAATCTGTCATATAATTCTGTATATAATTTGTCAATAGAAATTACACTGAAAATGAAATATGTAATTTTTATCAGTTGTGGCAATGTTCTGATAACTCTGATCCAAAGTTAATGAGATCTATTAAAATTTTGCTACAATATTAAATTTTCTGCTGGTATGAGTATTTTAATTCCTAATACACAATTTTTTTCAATGCTTAGTTATTCTATGAATTCAATAAAATGTTTCTTTTCATTATTATTTTAAAACATCTATTTTTCTAGGGAAATAATTCATTCTCAAAAACTTGAACTATTAACAGAAATGGAACCGTCTTCTCAATTTTCATCTGTGAGTATCAAGAATCAATTATATCAAAATTGAATTTTCAGTTCTTACTATCTATTTGTAAATTTAAATTAGTTTTAACTATATTGTATCTACCAAGAAAATAAAAAATATGATGTTTTAGTAATAGTTTTGTTAAAAGAATGTTCAGAATACTGGTTTACCTTCTTATATTTCTATAATTCCTTACCTTCTTATATTCTTCTTTATTTTTATAATCACTTTGGAAATATGTAAAAGACTTAAGTAATGCCAAAAATTGTTATAAATTTGTGTAATTGACTTTTTCATGTTTTGGTATTTAATATTTTACATTAAAAAAAAATTCTGTATTATTGTTCGATTATAAATTTTTTACAATTTTTATTTTCAAATCTTTAAATGAATTATTTTCATGAGTTTTTATTTTTGTCATATTTCTATAAATATTATATTAAAAATAATTTTTATTTTGTAAACCTTCTTAAATGTTAATAATAATAATAATTGGTAACTTTTCGAAAGCATTTTGTTAAAAGTGATAATGTAAGATAATTATAAATCTTCAGAATTTTCACATTTTTATGATAAATATGAATGGAAAGGTACCTAACTTATAAATAATAAGAAGAGGGATATATTTTAGGTAAAGAAATTTATTGTTAATGAGAAAGTAAGTAAATCACTTGCATCCAATTTTAAAAAAATATTACATTTATAACTTTGTATTTGTTTTGTAATATAATAAGAATTTTAGTTAATCTGGAAGTTCATGTTGTCTTATAGGTGCCTTATTCTCTTATGGACATTCAGCTTCCTGAAAGCCCAGGAGAAATTGTTAAATCTTCAAAAACCACATCGGATTCTATAGGTAATTCACAATCTAATGAAGATGAATCTGTGAATAGTAAAAATGATGATGAAGGTCAATCCAATGGAATTGAATCTACTGATATTAAGACCAGCAAGAGTGAAAATTCTTGCAATAAAAAAACTGAAAGGACACGTAGCTGTCTTGACAAAGATGATATTGATATGAAAAATACTTCCATTAGTCCCAATCGTGGAAATTCTGAAAAAAGTTCTGTTAAAACTCGTCATGCAAAGGAATCACACATAGAAGAATCCAGAATAGTTTCTAGATCCCAGTCCAGAAAAAAAGAAAGTGGTCATAAAAGTTCTAAATACAAAGATGATTCAGATGATCAAATTGCCATTAGTTCAGCCAAAGAATCAAAATCTAGACAGAAAGTTAGTGGCAGAAAAACACGCAAGTCTAAAGATGGCTCTCATGATGAGAGGTATTCTAGGTCAAGATCTAGGGAAAAGGATATGAGAACTCGCAGAGTTAAAGAAGATTCTCGTCATCAAAGAGTTTCTAGATCAAAATCTAAAGATAGAGACAGAAAAACACGAAAATCTGAAAAGGATTTGGAAGATTCTAAATTAATTAGTCATAGAGAATCTAGATCAGGGTCTCGAGATAGTGATAGAAAGACTCGTAAATCCACTATGCATTCAAAAAATCGTAAAACAGTGCGCAGGCGTTTAAAATCCAGATCAAATTCTCAGGATAGTAGAAGTCAGACTTCAGATTCTGATAAAGATTATTTGAAAAGAAAGAAAGAAAATCGGGAAAGAAGTCCTATTCCAAAAAAATCTAAAATTAACTTTGATGAATCAAGTGCAGAACCTATGGATTCCAAGAGTGACATGTTACCTATTAAAGCTGTCACTTCTGAAAAGGATGAAAAGAATCATGGTGAAGATAAAACTAACATCACTACAGTAAAGAAACAAGTTTTGGAAGTTTGTGAAGTAACTGATCATAAGGAATTTAGATCAGGGTTTCAAGAAAGTGATAGAAAAATCCGCAAATCCAGGTCACATTCCTCTGATAGTAGAAGTAGTCAAAGTTCAGATTCTGATAAGGAATATTTGAAAAAAAAAGTTAAAGAAGTTAAACGTAAAAGAAGCAGCAAAGAACGAAGTCCTGTTCTAAAAAGATGCAAAAATAGTTCTGATGAAGATGCAGAACCCATAGATTCTTCTACATATGATGTATTACCTACTGAAACTATTTCTGAAAAGGATAAGAATAGTGATAGTGTCAAAAACAGCATCATAAAGATGGAAGAGGTTTCTGAAACTCGTGAAGTAATTGGTGATAAAGAATCTGGATCAGTGTCTCGTGAAAGAGACAGTAAGGTTCATAAATCAAGATCACATTCTCTGGATAGTAGAAGTAGCCAGAGTTCAGATTCTGGTAAAGAATATTTGGAAAAAAGGGAAGGTCGTCAAAGAAGTCCTATTTCAAAAAGATCCAAAAAGGATTTTGATGAATTAAGCACTGAACCAGTTGAATCCACTAAAAGTGAAGTATTACTTGGCACTTCTCAAAAGGATGAAAAGATTGATGATCCAGTTAAAACTACCATCACAGTAGTGAAGAAGGAACCTATTAGACAAAAATTAAAAATCAAGCGAGACAATATAGTTATTCCGAAATCCATTCATGCTGAAAAAGATGCTTCTGTAAAAAGTGAATTACCAAAAGAGAGTAATACGTAAGTAAAGTTATTTTAGAAATTGTATTTTAAAAAAAAAAAAAAAAAAATTAAGAGGAACTTTGCTTAAATGGATACATTTTTTAATAATTGCTATTTAAATTATATTTTCAGTGAAGAACCTGATATCCCTCAACCTATTAAATCAGCTGAAGAAAACAAAGAAGAGGTATTACTTTTTAAGTATTTTATATGTAAATGTATTGTGATTTTTATTGAATGAATTGTCTCAATAAAAATTGCCTAAATTTTTTTCAGTTTTCTAGTACTGCTGTAGAAGTTCCTTATGTTTCAAGAAAAATTATTTTGTCCAGTAAGTAGATATTTATTTGATGTTAAATATTACAAAATGGCTATGAAATGATTACTCATTCTTATTTCTGTAAAATATGTATGATTTAATATACAATAGAAGTGTGATTCATTGTTTATTCATGATGGCATTTGGAAATAAGTAGTTAATGTATGTTAACATAGAATTTTGTTGATTAAGTATTATTATCATAAGAACTGTTATAGATACATGCAATAAAGTAATCTGTATATAGTGCATAGAACTTTTTTTTTCCTTAACAAACTATATAAAAATTTACTAAATATATGACGACAATATCAATTGATTTATTTTAAATATTAAGTAATTCCTTTAAAACATTGGCATAAATAAAGCTTAACAATTTCAATAACACCTGTGCAACAGTTTTAAGCATTGTGTTTATCATGATCAACATCTACATCTTTCTGTAGTAACCATCTTCTCTATAGATTCATAGAAAACATTTTGCTTTGTGGAAAACTGTAGAATGACTGTCATTGTAAAATGCTTTTACCTATTATCACAATCATATCTCCTTATTTCTGACAGCCAAGGGTGCTATAGGATACTGTCAAAAAATTTTAAAAAGGCTTCATTTTTTTTTGTTGTAATTTTAAAACCAACTTGAAATGGTTTCTGTGATTAAGATTTTGGATTTGCTTATTTTTAGAGAAGAAATCTTTTAAACTTCCAATATAAATTATTAAATTTTGATGGTAAAGGTTTCGTGTAAAATTTATTATTTTTTTATAGGTCGCAGTCAAAGTCAAACATCTGAAGATGAACGTAAAAGTAAAAAAAGCAAATGGGGTAGCTTTGCTTCATCTCAGAAAACCACTCAAAATATCAATATCTCTACTAATTCATTAAAAGTAGGTTTTTATTTGTGTAATTATTATATGATTGTTAATTATAATTATGATTTTTTATTAATCACAATTTAGTCTGTTAAGGCAAAAACATATCTTATCAAATATTTTAAGGTAATTTGAAATTTCCTTTTTTTTTTTTTATTTTTTATGAAATAAAGATTTAAATTATTTCAAATTTTCAGTGATCATACATCTACATTCTCTTGAATTATTATATTAATGGTGAATTTATTGTCTGGATCACAGTTTATGTAGCCAATGATTTATGTTTTAAGTAGTAAAAACATTTCGTTTTCTAGTTATTTAAAAAAAGGTTTTTATTTAACTAGTTTCAAGGCATGTGTGATTGGTTATCTATTCTTATGTTCATGGTCTTATGAGCCAAAGTTGGAGATTTTTTATTAATTGAAAAGTTGGCAGTGTTATTATTCTTGAAGGAGTTATGTACATCATATTTATTTATTCAACAAAAAGTCACTTTTAAAAAGATAGATCCGCATCTCTTTGGCAACTTGCATGACTATGTCAGTCTGCTTATAAAACTTTACATTTAATACAAATGAAATCTGATTACCTGTAGGAAAACCTCCATGAAAACATTATTCTTCATGCCCTTCCCCCTCCCCCTTGTTAATTAGCATAGCATAATTTGCTTAGTGTGCCAATAGTCACACCTCAGTGGTTTGTTGTATCAATGGTTAATCACATTAAAGTCAAGTTCTTTGCACATTAAAGAGAAAAAATATTTTGATTTATTAAATGATTCAGACAATTACTTAGTTTTAATCATTTTTATTAATCCATTTCAGAATTGGTTTCCCGATTTTAAATTATTAAAAGAACCAATGCCAGAAGAACCTGCCTCCTTTACAAAAGAAGAAAGTGAAGTTGAATTACCAATTGCCAAAAGTAACGAAGGTAATTTTGTGTTTACTTAACATAGCTGCTTGTAGCTATAAATATTTTTTAATTATGGAATTTACATTTTATGAATGGTTGTTTTTAATATTGTCATAATTTTAACATTTTTGTACCACTTTCGGAAATTTGCTTTTTTTTTTATATAATTTCATTAATGTAGTAAAAAAAAATATTAGTTGATGTTATTGACAAACTATATTTGTCTGATGTTTAGTGCTTGTTCTGAAATGAAATGTTTCTTTCCCTTAAAGCTTTTATTTACCAAAATTATTTTTATTATATACATAAATTAGTTCAAAGGTGATGATAATCTTGCAAGTCTCCTCATAAAAATTCAAACAAAACAGTTAAATGTTATTTTATGAATCAAAATATATTAATTGCTGTAATCACATCTCTTAAGCTTAAAAGGCTGTACTTAGAAAATAAAAATAAGAAATTTACTTAATATGGAAACTAGAAAACTTACTCCTCAATCTGTTGGTTTAAAAAAAAAAAAATGCATCTATATATTTTATATTAATGGTATTGTTTAAACAATTTGTTTTTATGTACGTTACTTTAAACAATTTTACTGGTATTTAAATGCAGCCACTTTAAAAACTTTAGCCGCTTTTCCAAAACCTAAATATACCGACTCGTAACATAACATTTGCTTACATCATAAGAAATAATGGAAATTATCTTTCATTTTGTGTGATATTGTAACTACTGTGAGCCAGTTCTAAACATATTAAAATGAAGAAGATTATAGAAAGTTTGTATTAGAATTAAAAAAAAAATTGTCATAAATTTTAAAGTTGGCAGCAATTATTTAAATTATTTAGGCCACTTTTGATAGGATATATAGCTAAGGGAAACTTAAATTATTAGTAAATTAAATTATAATTAGATTATTAAAGTACCTCAGAAATTCATATACAATTCTCATTTAGTGCTACACTTTAACAATTAAATAAAAGGGTAGTAATAAAATTAAGGCAAATTTTTGAGTCAAGTGTTTCCATATTTTTGTTCCATGTAAAAGATGTATTTAAAAATCGGATTCAAAATCAAGCTACTTGGAATTCGCAAAATAGAAAACTGAACTTCGAAGTTTAAATTTTGCAATGAGCGTAATTCATTGAAAATAATATTTTAAAAAAAATGTTTAAAGTCAATTCCCTACTTTTTAAATTGAAATTTTCCTCTTGCATCTGGTGCCATCTATTGGTAGACACATGCAGCTTAAATCTAAAAAGAACTAAAGTTAATTAATATTTGAAAAAATTGTATTAACATCAAGTGTCATCTACTTACAAGTTCAAAAAAATGTATTAGAACTTGAGTGGATGAATAAAAACGTATTTTATTAACGATTGAAAATTTGAACAAGATATATATAGGGAGGGTGTGAACTAATAGTAGGAATTGAAAAAAAAAAAAAAAAATCATACTAAACAATTTTTGATTAATAAAAAGTTTGGTTATATATTAATGAATATTACTTTATGATTACTTTTTTTTTTTTTTTTAAATACAATATAGATTCCAAGCAAGTTTCGAGTACTAAGAAAATAGAAGAACCAATACGAGAGGTACTGTTAGAGGAAAACTCTGAAGATGCAAGTTCTGCATCAAAGATCCTTTTCATTCGGAATCTGGTGCGACCATTCACTCTCAATCAGCTGAAAGAACTGCTTAGGGAGACAGGAAATTTCATTGAGGAAGAATTCTGGATTGACAAAATCAAATCTAAGTGTTTTGTCACTGTGAGTATTAATTTTGATGACATTTATTTTATATAACTATTGCTTTTAATATCGATAATTGATTTATATGTGTTTCACGATCAAATAAGGAAATTCAGAAATTAGTTATTATAATTGAGTTTTTGATTTCAAATTATTTGTTAATTATAATATGTTTATAACCACAGTTATAGTAAAGAATTTAATTTTAATACATATACACAATAAATGAATATGTGTGTGTATATATATATATATATATATATGTGTGTGTGTGTGTTTAAATGTATTGTTTTGGTTGTATTCATTAAATGGGTTTTGTATGTATTCATTATATTTACAATTTTTTTTTCTAGTATGAAAATGAGGAAGAAGCTATCAAAACTAGAAAACATTTACATGGAACTAGATGGCCTTCATCAAATCCTAAAATTTTATCAGTAGAATTCTCTAATGAAGAGGCGGTAAGTGTCTTGAATATATTGTGCTCTTAATTTCCTGTGTGTTATATATATTTTTTTTTTTTTTTTTGAAATCTAATCCCAATTTCTATCCAAAAGGATTATTTTAATAAGATTTTTAAAAATTGTATAGCTGCACACACTTATTGGTTTTGCTATATTAAGATATAAATTAAGTTTTTCTTCCTAATATGGTTATTTTATATTTATAGCTGACAATTAACTTTCTTGATTTATTGTTATTTTATCAGTAATATAATAGTACAGTATATAAATAGTGTAACAAAATATATACTTTTTTTTTTTTTTATTAAATAATTTATATAACATCAAATATAGTAGACTGTTTTATGTAAAATGAGTTATTTATTAATTAAAATTGCAAATTACTTTTTCAGACATATTTATTGTTAATATTATTTTTCAAATTTGCTGTAATAGTTTTATTATTACTACTATAAAATTATAATATATATTATTTATAATTTTTAGTTGCTCATTTTTATTTGTCCATTTCATTTTATTCCTATCTTAAATAATCAATGTTAGACAAAACTTTCCATTTATCTCCATCATCCATGATTTGTTGAGTCTACAGTCATTTAAACACATATTTATTGGTTTACAGCTTGCTATCCACCAAAGTGGAGCTCATTCACCCAAACTGGTTGCACGACATATTTCTGAATCTGCCGAAACAGAGGACATGAGAGGTTCTCCCACAGCTGATCATAAAAAAAGCCATGACCATGAACGCAGAAGAGATAGATCCAAACCACTGCATCCTATTCGCGAATGGGACAAAGACAAAATTTCACAGGAATCGCCTGATCGAGCTTCAAAAGAGGTTGATAAGCATAGGTCTGCAGATAAAAAGGAGAAAAAAAGGTGCAAAATTCTTTTAAAATATTTATAAGTTACTGTTTTGTTTATTTTATTTCTTCTATATTAATGTAGAATTCTTGTTTTTATGAACACATTATTGCACATTTAGTACATAAAACTTTTTGAGAAAATAAATAGAAAACTAGTAATTAAACAGATTTTTATGGCAATTAAATTTTAATATTTATTCTAGAACAACTTTATGTTATTTTTATCATAAATCTAATATCTTTTATATATAGATTCTAAAAAGGCGGGCAAATGAAGACACTCCTGCTAAGTTGCTAGATGATTTATTTCAAAAAACCAAAGCTGCACCTTGTATTTATTGGTTACCATTAACAGATGAACAAGTAAGATGCAGATCTCTTCCTTTCTTTTTACTATTATATTTTTTTTTATTTTCCTAACTTTTTATTGCATTGGAATTTCATACAGACTTACGAACATTTAATATATGATGTGCAATTAAGCATATGTTGAAGAAAATAAAATGTGAGTTTTATGAAATTATTTATATAAATCCATTTCTTGAAAGCACAGTTTTATTGATTCTATAGATTATGTTCTATTAGATTGGTAAAAATATTGTTTTGACTACTTTTAGTTATTTGCCAGATATTTTATATTTTTAATATGTGTACTAGCAGTATAGGGTTTTTTATGTTACTTATGTATTCAGAAATTCTAACATTTTCTAAAAATGTAAAATATCAAAGGAGTCGTTGATTGATTCAATCAGTCATCTTTCATTCACTTATTAATTATAAATAGATTGCATATTTCCAGAGCACTTGTAATTGGCCAGGTTCTGTATAGTAATCATGACATTTGTTTTCAGTCTAAAGACAATAATTCAAATCTCATTATGGTAAATGGTTTTTTGTGCTCTTCAATTTTTCATAAATAAATTATTTGAAAATATTATTTCTCTAATTTTTATTTATTTTTCTATTCACATTTTTCTTTTCTCTTTTAATTAACTATTTAAAGGGAAGTTCAGTGTTTCGAGTCTTGCAGTATTAATTTAGAGGTTTGTCATAAGACTTGACTTCTATTTGATGTATTTAATCATTTTCACTAAACTGATTTTTTTTTTTATTTCTGTTAAAGATCATTACCTATTATTAACTATTTTATAAAGATCATTGCTTAGATATAATCATTTGTATTAAGAAAAATTCAAGGTCATTTATATTTTATCTGCTTGTTACCAATGAAAACAATTATAAGTATCAAGATTTATATAATATATATAAATGGATAGATAGTGCACTAATATTTTTTTCTGTACTAGCAATTTTAGTTTTATGCATGGTGTATTTGATTTCTGGTGCCACTCAATGATTTAGTATTATTATATTTTATGATTACTGTATCTGAATTTATATTATTTGCACTTAACATGCTATTACAGAAATCATATTCATTTCAGTTTCAAGAACGTGCTGAATCCAGACGCTTGAGGCGCCTTGAGCGTGAGAAAAGAAATCAGCAGCGAGAATTAGAAGACACTGAAAACAAAAACAAAAGACCACGATCGAGAAATAGAGCTAAAGAAACGGTAAAAAATTTCTTTCGTTGTAATTTACTGAGTATGCTTAAAAGATTATTTTCAATACCATATTGTAAAAGAACTCTGGGTGGGGGGGGTCCTGTTTACTGTAATGTGCTTGAGAGAATTTCAAAACTAGTTACAAGGCAATAGATTATCCATGTTATATATATTCATTTTTCGAATAGATCAGTCATATTTGGAACTTGGATAAATAATTATGTTTAAAACAGTTAAAAATGCATATTCATTATTGTATGTATGAGCTTTTTAGTATGGAAGAAAAAAATTCATGAAATTCATCAGTTCCATTTTGGAAAGTTGTATTAAGTTAGGTGCTCTCTTTTTCCCTTCACTCCTCCCCTAGCTAGTGGCACTTTGCTTGACTAGCAAAGGAATAAACCCAAATTTTATTTTTTTTTAACTGCAGAAGTGCATTGCTTTGAAGAACTTCAAGGCTTAGTTGTGATTGTAATGCAGTTTTAAAGTTATTCAGAAAATTGTGTTTTGTAAAATACAAAGGTGATATTAAAAATTTGGTGTAAAATTGACAACTATTTAATTTTTAAATATTATTTCAAGTTCAGATCAGGTATGCACAGACTTTTGCAGATCAAAGGTCATATATAAATTAAAAAATTGACACTATAAATGATTTCAATTTTTTTCAAACTGTTATATTCACTGATATATAAAGATCCAAATAAGTGTGTGCACGTTTTTAATTCACTATTAGTATGATCCCTGCATTTTGTTAACGTGGAACATATTTTTACCAATCTCGTGAATTATCTAATAATTTGTATTTTCATATTCTTGTGCTAGTGTAATATATAAATACATTTAACGATACTTGCATCATCAAAGTTTGTTATTAATTAAGGTTCATATCTGCACTAAATTACTAAATATTAAATTACCTGTTCTATGTTTTGCTTTTATCAAAGTCTAAAAGTTTTTTTTTTTTTTTTTTAATTATTTAATTGTATGATTTCTTGTTTCTTTACATTAAAATAACATGTCTAAGCATTCTTCTAACTGTACAAAATAGACTTTTTAATATTCATTACTCTAATGTTTTTCAATTCTCCTACTATTAGTTACACTCTCCCTATATATATTTATATGTCTTGTTCAAATTTTCAATTGTTAATAAAATACTTTTATTATAATATAATTACATACAAATTGAGCATGTTTTTGGCTGTCTCATAAGATATGTATAAATCCTTGCAAAAAAAAAAAAAAAAAAAAATGACAATAATAGATGACCTAACATTAATTTTTTGGCGATAGGAAAGAAAAGAAAATAGAACATATATGGAGACCCCTATATTCAAGGCACAAAAGTGTCAAAAATCATGTCCAAGTTTTTTTTTTTTTTTTTTTTAATTAAATGATTTTTATTTTAATTATCATATATCCTTTGTATTGAATTATAACTACATCATATTCCATGTGTTTTATTTATCAAAATCTAGAAATAATTTTTCTATTTAAAAAAAAAAAAACATTTGGCATTTACCTCTATAATAAAAATATCATAGTCTGTGCATCCCTGCTCTTATGCATTATATGATCCAATATATTTGCATACTTGCCAACTTTAATGGTATTTTGATATATTGGATATCTTTTTACTTATCTCATTTATTTAGGCAACAAAAAAAAAAAAAAAAAAAAACTCTTTTGGACATTATATAAACTTGTATGTGGATCAATTTATTTATTATACAAAACAAAACTTCGGTTATATTGTATATTTATTATTACTTAGGTTTTTTAATTTTGAAGAACGTTAATTTATTGTCTTCTTTACAGGAAATTAAAAGGAGTTCAACTCGAAGTCGCAGTCCCATTAACAGGCGTCGATGATTCATTGCAAGATTTAAATATTAATACTTTTTTTTTCAGTCCCTGGCCTCCTCCAATGCACTTATGCAGAGAGATAAGGGTATTAAGGTATACAAATATCCTCTTCATTGGAAAAATATTAAACAACCTGTCGTTTTTAAGATATCAATAAACTTTAAAGTAATTAATAGCTTTAAAAATGTTTTGAATATATACACCATTTAAGCAATTTTCACCCTTAGGAAATCTCTTGGTTATTTCAGAATAAAATTTTGCAGTATTTTATACGAAAAAGAAAAAAAAATTCATTGCTGATATTTCTAAAAATTACAGGTTGTTAAAAACCACTTACATAAAAGGTGTGAAACTTGATGTGTGAATATGTATAAGATTTTTATTTTAATTTTGCGATAGGTAAGTATATAATATGTGAGATTGTTAGTATGAATGTAATTTGAATGGATTTTTTAAAACTAATAAGCTGTCACCTTGAGAATTCTTGATTTAAAATTTATTACTATTTTAACAAAAAGTTATGCTTCTTCCAAGTTGCTTCAAAATTTAAATCTCCCCCCTCCCCTTTTTCTTTTCTACCTAATGTAGATTTCCCTTCACTTAATTGAATTTTGTATATTTTCAAAATTATTTACTGGGTTAAAAGATTTTATAAATAAGCTCTTACATTTGTAGTCCTTATATTGTGTTTAGAATCTGATTAAGTCAGGAGGCCAGTGGAAAACAAATTCAAATCTATTGTCTTTTAATTAGTCGGTCATCTACCTAATCCTTTTGCAGATGAAAGCAGTTTCGTCGAAAAAAGGTAAAAAAAACCTTAAAATGTGGTCATCATCCCCATGTTCAACTGAGAAAGAGATTTTGTAATTGTTGACTCTTGAGATGCTTATTTCGAATTGATGGAAGGGATGAAAATTATCTATCCTTGTCTTGCACTGATGTAATCTAAAAATGAATATGTTAATTGCAAGGCAATAAAGGCCATCTTGCTAGACAGCAAGATAATGTCAGTGGTGAAATTTGTTGACAATAAATTATGCAAGTTTAGTCATGTGTATATACACATTTATATCATGTCATCAGAAAACATGCAAATCTAATTGTGTTATAAAATGTATTTCATTGCATTGATGATTAATTCTTAACTACATAGTGATTTTTTTGCTTATAATTGGAGTTTGCTCTTGTCTTAGTTGTTTATTCTGACAGTTTTGTGTTTAACAATCTAATGAAGATTTATTTTTTGCACTATTCATTATATTTGTCCAACTACTATGAAAATGAAATGTTATGTGCTCCCTTGATAATAAAGTTGTTGGTGACTTTTTAAATGCTTTAAAATAATTTTTTTTTTTTTTTTTTTTTTTGTGAAATGAAAAGAACATGTATGTAGTATTATGTACAAAAGTTCTGTTTTTTAATGTAGCTTTAATTTCAGAGATGGAAAAATATTTGTAATCATAATTGTCTGAAAAAATTAAAATTCTTTGACCCTACTTGTGTTTTTTTTATTTTGAAGTCTATCTATTGTAAATGTTGCAATCCAGTTATAATTGAAGTCTTCCGAAGCTGCTCTCTTCCCCCCTAATACAGCCATTTAACCACTACCAATTGGGGAACCTTCAATAATATTTTGTCTACATCCATCCCAGGAAATCCTACTATATCAAATGCTCATGACATTGACTTGTTGCTAAATAAATTCAACTATGAAGTTAACATATACATGAGAACCCATGAATTCAAATCAACTCGCTATAAACTACCCTTGGAAATCAGATTTAAAATTCAAGTGGGAAAAATAGAATCTAAAAGCTCTGACAAACAATAAGATAATCTTCATAATACAAGGTGGCCACTGAACATGTAAACCGGCAAAAATCGGGAGTTTCGAAGAAAAGGGGGAAACAAAACTGGAAAAACTAAATTTCAAAATGTAAAATTCCACGCCTAAATAAAGAAAATCTCCAAATTCTGGAAATTCAGTGCTGTTACCTCATCTAAGTAATGGGGAGAGGGGTCATTTAATGCTTAAAAAAAATGTATAATCTGTCTAAAATACTAGGTTCCAAAGTTCCTGGTAGGGAAACATAGAAAAAATAGCTTAAAACTGCAATTTTTGGTTGGTTGGCAATTCCTTCTCCACTCCACCATCTTAGATTAACTTCCCAACAATTCTATTTATCTGATTTCCAGAATTTATTCTTATTTACTCTCGTTTCTTTTGTTCTAATTGCAATGCAGGAAAATAAATTTTTCTGAGGTAGGAACAGGATTCTCGAGAAATTGTATGAATGTTGATATTTGAAAAAAGGGCGTATATAACATTTTTTTTTATGGAGAACTTTATTTAACATATTCAATTAGTATCTATATTGTTTATGAACATTTAATTCCTTAACTTTTTTTTATTTAAAAAACAATATTTTAATATTCTTTTTGATGTGATTGCAAATATAGCTTGTGTATTTTGCTAAAAATTGCATTATTAGATCAACTAATTGAAAATCTATAAGAAAATGTTAGCTCAAAAAAGCTAAAATTGTGTTGTGCAGTGTATTAATTTCATTTCACGTAGAGATAAAAATTTAACAATATTTTAGAAGTATTTTTATAGCTTTTTAAACATAGTTGTTAAATTTAGCAATATCTATAGCAAAAAAATTTGCTTGTAAACTAGCAGTAACAACTATGAAAATTTTACTGTACAGTATTAAGTTTGCCGAGTCATATGTAAAAGATAAAAAGTTCTATATTAAGTCAAGGAATTTCCTTCTAATTTCAAAATTAAATCTAATCTTAAATCTGCTTAATTCAAAGTTTTTTTTTCCCAGCTTCAATAGTTGAATCATTTGTAACCTATAGCTCCCTTTCTGACACACATCTTTGATATGCAAAAGTTTAGGAACATAATGGCTCAATTTATAGAAAATTTATTGCTCTACAAAAGTGAAAATTTCACTTCTTTTACTTTTTTAAATCAATTTAAAAAAAGGTAAAAAAAGAATATAAATATATTTCATCAGTAGATTTATTTTCCAAGAATTGTGTGAGTGCATTTAAAAGTTATCAAAAACGCTCTGTTCAATATCCCATTAACCAAAAGGGATATCATATCTTTTATCCAGTAGTTGCATGTAATATCAAAGTAGTTCTCAAACGTTTATCTTATGTAATTTTCTTTATTATGCAAATTTTAATATCAAATTGGATATCTAGCATTAAAGGGGATAGGACATATGGAAATTATAGAGAAGCTTGTGGAAGCAGATTAGATGACTACTGGTTAAACATTATTAGTAACTTTGAAGTCCTGATTTTAAGAATTTCTCATGGAAATGCCTTTACTAAAATGGGATTTTCTATAATTCAAAATGCATGGTGGAGAATCAGTCTCTAGAAGGCCTTGGGTTGAGACAAATTTTCGATGGAGTAGAAGTAGATGGAGGTATTTTAAATAATAAAAACAATTATAAACAGCGAGATCTTCTCACTCCAAGTTTGTTGAATCATTGGCAAGACAAAAATCGGAAGTTTCAGAATAAGAAAAGATGAATTCGAAAGGAAGAGCTGAGCAATCTAAAGGATCTGCAGAGCAAAAACTGCTTCATGATATTCAGTGAAAAAAACAGTTTTGATTGATGAGGAAATTAATGTGTATCCCACAATATAGTTAAGACTCTTACTTATGAACAACTTGGCTTAAGAATTGCCAGAGACATTCTTCACATATTGAAACCAGGTATTGTTATCCGAGATTCCGTTATTTATTATTATTAATTTTTGAACAAATTATGGGATTCATAAGTCCATCCTAGGAAACCCTAAAAAGTTTTTTAAATCCTATACCAGTGGTGTTTCATTCTAATAATAGTATACATATTAAATTTGTTTTAAAAGGTAGAATATTTTTGTTTCATTTACTTAAATTACAATTATTTGCATAGTACTTTATTTGCTGTGAATTATCAAAATTATTTTTGGAAACTTTCGATATACAGTATCTTGATAATATAGATCTAGCATCAAAATATTTTTATGAAATAAAATTAAGTTGAGAAATATTTATCCGATTTTCCGCAATAATATAAACTGATATACTTCTCTTTAAATTCTCTATTTACTTTTCTATGTCTTCCTTGAAACACAGAATATGTTATACAAAATCCCTCATGCTCGAACTGTTTATCTGGGTCTGACTAAAACTCATGGCTTTTTCCCTCCATGGTTGAATGATATGTTAGTTTTTATGTTATGTAAAATATATTTAAAGTCCTCTTTTTACCTTCAATTACCCGATAAAAAAAAGTATATTAATCTAAGAAATTGGCAAGATCAGTACATGATAGAATAAATGAAACGCATCATTGTAAAGCATGCTGCTTAATGAGTGCAAGAGCTTGATGCCAAGATACAACTATTTTTTAAATAATGGGAATTAAACTGCTTAGCGCAGATGAAAATGTGGAATAGCCAATTTTATATACAATAACCTGAATATCATTCCAGTGTAATCTTGACTCCAACAGATGTCATGAACACAATAAAAAGTCAACATCTGAAATCCCACAGATTACTGATAAAATTTTAAACAAAAGCCCTCCTACTGTAATAATCAAACTTTTCAACAAATGCATTAAATTTCTAAGTGCCTGGAAAGCAACTAATATTGCCATGTTACTAATCAAAATCCCTAAATTTCCTCAGAATTATTGATCAATAAGCCTATTTAATCACTTAGGGAAAATTTTGAAAACCTTGTCCACTTTCCACAGGAGCAATTCAGTTTAGGTAAAACCATTCAACCTAGCATCGACCCTTCAAGTAGCAAATATCATTTACTGAAAGGTAACTACAAGCCAATAACAGGAGAAGCCTTTCTAGATATACAGAATGCCCTTGACTGCCTGTGGCAAGACGGACTCATCTTTAAAATGATACAACTAAATTTCCCAACTTGGATTATTCTTTTAACAATTAATTACCTGAGCAATAGAGTGTTCATAAATAGCAAGTTTTCTGCAGTCGGCTATATCCGAGCTGGTACCCCTCAAGGAGGGCATCCCATTCAATATTTTCATACACGGCTTTCTCACGGTCAACACATTTGTTCCTGTTTCTTCGCCCTCAATAGGAATGCAGCCCTGGCATCGGGATCAACTTTGCAGTGCATCACTATAAATTATTTTAGACTCCCTGGAAGAGTGGATAACAAAATGGAGAATTGCAATTAATGTATCCAAATCAAAAACAATCATATTTAGAAAGGAAAATTCCAGAATTATAATGAACCAATGAAGTTAAATAACTTGTACTAATAATTGATAAAACTGGTGCTCCCTGGTATGTTCGTAATATGAAAAGATTTAAATAGAGACTCGCTAGAAGATTAAATTTGATCATCAAAAGATCAGAAAATCAGATCATCATCAAAAGGTCAGAAAATTCTTCATCAACATTTCAAATCACAAGAATCAGTTATTCAAGTCCAAAGTCTCTTCACACAACAAAATGGAAAATATCACTATTTCTACACAATTAATAGATGAAATCGCAATTTACGACCTCCTTAAGCAAAGAAAAATAATAAACTGATCCAAAAACATTTTATTTAAACATTTCGAGAAGTAATCCTTGCATCATCCAATCAATACTCTACCATTTTTGATAGCAGAAAACTCAAACGAATCCCCTTCCCTGCAGCTATAGAAGAAATGACCCTCAAATTCATAGAATTCTGACGTTCCTAACATCACGCCAGTTTCATTATGTTTCTGTATTTCTCCCCTCCCCCTTATTATGAGAATACTTGTATCTTGTACTATTTTTCTTCATGTTTATTTTCTTTTCCTCTCTTTTTTTTAATTCTTTCCTTTAATTACTAATTTTACAGCTCATTTTATCACACACAAATATATATATATATTAATTCACAGCAAATGTACAGTTACCGTACTCTCTCATATTCAAACTCTTCATAACTATTACAAAGTAAGAATCCTGTGGTCTTCAATGCTTAAAATATTCTAAGAAAAAAATTGGTTTAGCTGTAAAATTTTATTTCCATTTTTATATAAAATATGTGACATTGAAAAACACATCATAAAATAGTACAATTTAATTCATTAAAACAAACTGCCTTTAAATGTTATGAAAAATTTTCTTATTTAAATATTTTTAGCATCTTCATAAGGGTACACATTTTCCAGCTGCATTTCTAAATTTCTGAAAATTTGAAACAATTCATATCAAATAAAAAAATTTTAAATACTTTATTGACATATGTTATTCAACAATTAGATGCATGTATATTTAATATTACATCTATACATAACCTTATCCTAATACAATAATAATATGGACAAGAGTTGGTTCCTTTCAGTGGCATGCATTCAAATTAATTCTTTGCAAAACTAGTTGGCACATTTTCTTTTATATCAAAACAAAAATCATGGAATTAACTGATAATTAATTACAAATTTGTCATAAATGTTTATTCAAACACCATTATGTCATCAACTATGCAATTCATTTCATCAAGCATTTGGGTTTAGTTATTTGAGTTTAATTTTTTATAAAAACAAATATTTCCAGATGCTAGTGGTTTTATTATTAAAATATTTATCTTAAGACAAAGAAATGCTCTTGAATTTCACAAATCTAGAAAAATTATAGGAAAACCAGTTTTTTTTTTTTTTTTAATAATAAATTAATTTAATTCAAAAGTGTTAAGTTTAATGCATGATATTGTAATAAAGTATGAAAGATGTAAAAGTATCAAAAAATTTAAAAAAATTAATTTATATTTTGTAATTCGAACAAAAATATTTGCCTGCTGAATTCTGTATCATTTCATTTTAGAGTTCTGCTCTTCAAAAATTAGCAATCATTAGATTGCTAAGATTAGCAATCATTAAATATATTATGTATATTCCTGATGTACTACGCAAAAAGTTCAAATGTTTTTCTGGAGATCTTTAAAATTGATTTTAAATCCCCACACATGTCTGAAAATGTAATAATACTTCAAAATATTATAAAATGCCTTCCTTTGAAATACTCTTAGCAAACTTCTAATAACATTACAATAAATCATACTACGAATGTGCTTTTACAATTGTTACTTTACTAACCGCATCTTATCAACTCGGAAAAACGTAATTGATATTCCCTGCCTTTTTTAAGTCAAAGTGATTAGTATTTCAAGGTTTGGTTTGTGGGCAGGATTAATCAATTTATTTAATAAATGATGAATGATAGAGAAAAATAAAATAAAAATAGTGTTTTCACTAATTAAAATTATACAAGAAAGTAAGTAAAAAAATATAAAGTTAGCAACAAGGAGGAGTTCAGTTACAATATCTTTTTTAACAACAATAACAGACAAATAAATAAAATAATCAATATTATTATGTATAAATGAAAATTTTCATATAAACTCAGAAAGAGAATTTATTATTCTTCATGGCATGATAGACCAAGACATTCGAATTAGACATTACTAGGGCAGATATGTTTATAATTTGTACCTAGATATTTATTTACTCGTATTAGAGATGGTTTGGTTTGTCGCTGTACGGTACGGTCATCTCGTGCACACTTTAGGCTAAACAGATCGGGACCTACAGTTTAAAGTGGATTCCGAACCACTACAAACACCCATGGCACAGCCGGGACTCTGAACCCGAAACCTGTGGTACCGAGCGCTAGCCACTCAGCCGTTTAGAGGGTAAATAATTATTTTATAAAATATTTTGGAATACTGTAATTTAATGATATTTCAACTTTTTGCTGTAAGAGTGCATCATATTCACAAGTATGTATAAGTAATATCTATAGTATTGCGCAAATTAATTGAAACAGGTTACCCTTTACCACCCCTATTATAAGTAAAGTAATGATTTTTTTTTCCCCAAACCCCATTTTGTTTAAAAATTTTCATATTTATTTTTAAGGTTAATTATTGTGCCATAAATTGTCAATTTAAATCAATTACATAAAATTTTTGCTAGAGAAATTATTCATGATTTAAAATAAATACTGAAACTATTGGAATTAGTTTATTACCAAGCTGAGAAAAACAGAAATTTCTGTCTGCTTTTACTACCTACTGTACACTTTTGAGAAAACACAATTATACTCAACCTGGAGTATAGATGTACTAGATGCATGAGGTACTAAGCTTCCTTGTAAGAAGTAATATTAGAAATTAAAAATATATATATTAAAATTTAATACTAGGCTGGAATTAAATTATAGAAAGAATTTAAAAAATTAAGAGACTACAAAATTGAAATATTAAACTCCATTAAATATTAAGATTGGAGAGAAGCTATTGGACAAATTAAAATGTAAAAAAAAAATGGAATTTTAATTTATGATATATTTTAATTTAATTTAAATTTATAATTTACTTATATTAGTTGAAAATTCTCTTAAATATTTCTTATTGTGGTATTGAAACTAATCAAGGAACAATTTTAATCACAATTATGAAATTTGATAATTATGATATTTTTCAAAATAGAATAAAAGAGCTCAATAAAATTTGCCCATCCACTTAAAAGTTTTCATCATGAATATAGAAAAAGAGGAAAAAAAAATCAAGGAAATGAATAAAATTACTGGGTTTTAATGGATCAGTAGTTTCCTTGATTTTAATTGTATTAAGAATTATAAAATTAGGACTCTCAACATAAATTAAATAAATGCATTATATAATATATGAAAATTAAAAGTTTAAAAAAAGTTTATTCAGTTCTTTGCCAAACAAAAATAATAATGAAATTTTATATTTAACTTTGATATTTTTGTGATTTCAGCAAATAAATGCATTTCAGTATTTAATAGTTTGTGTTCCAATTAATTTGTACGGCTACTGTTTAAATAAAACTGAGCTAATTGTCTCCTTCCTTTCTTTTTTAACATATTTTAAGTTTTTTTTTTTTTTTTTTTTTTTTTTGTAAAGAATCTGAAGTGTGAATTATAAAAAAATATTCTTCTTCTTTCCATTTTATTCATATATTGATTTTATACAATTTATTTTCAAACTGATAACTAATTGATTTACTATCTTTTAATCAGCTTTGTGGTGAAATCTAAATGTTTTATTTTTGCAATTGTCATATCTAATTTTTTTGAAGAACTTATGTTTCTTACCTTTTTTTCACTCTCCAGCTCGGTTATTGAATTATTTTGATGCACTACTTTTTCTCTCAATATATCAAGTTGTTTGCCATATATTTCTTGCAAATTTCCATCTAGGTAATGTTTGCTACAATTATGGAAAAACTTAATAAGGAAAATTGACTTTACAGATTTATTAACTAGAATTTAAACCTCATGCACACTCACTTGATTGTAGTTTTATAAGTTCTTCAAAATTTTCTTTGCTCAAATTCTATAATATGAGAAAAAAATTATTTTACTGCATATGATATCAACCAGTTTGAATTATAAAGTACAAATGTAACTAATAAACCACTAACTGAAATATGTTCTTGAAGTCTGCCCACATTTAAGCTGTAATCAACAACTGTCGTCTGAAGCTCTTTTTGTTGATTATCTTGAAATAGTACCTAAATATATAAATCATTATGTTTATCATGATTTATAAATTAGAATCAGTTCATTTATAATGATGAAATTATTACTTTATTTAAAAGAATATCCCTTTCCATGGCCAGAGTTTCAGTCTAAAAGTACAAAGGAAGTTACCAACATACATATTTGGTTTAAAATACAAGATACCATTATATTGAAAATAGATGCATTTGAAATATAAAAAAGTGTACAAAAATGCTTACAACTTTTAGAAGAGACAGAAGTAACTTTTGATTCTCTTGCTCCAACTGTTTTGTTCCTTCCACTTGTTCAGTTAGCTCATTCTTCTCTTGAAGTAACTTCTGATGTTCAGATGAAAGAGTCTCCATTCTTATTTGATAAGAGACAGTTCTTTCTTTCAGTTCTTGGACTTGCATTTTGCAAGTATCATTTGCTTCTTCAAGAATCTGGAAATATATATATATATATATTATGTAATATATTTATATTTAAATTAAAAAATTTAATAAGTAATAAACTAGAGATTTTATCTATTTTATAAACTAGAGATTTTATGTAGTTCATTTTTATTGACTGAAAAATTATCTATTATTGGAATTTTTAATTCTAAACATTTTATTAACATACATTGTTATTTTTATATTTTTCCAAAAAGCTTGTTAAATGAAAAATGTAAGAATGATTAATACAGATCTTATATTAGAAATTAATTTTTTTATTTAGTTGAAACTAAATAAAACATAAAATAATAATTAATTAAAAAGTGAATTTTAGTTGAAACTACTAAATAATTAATCAAATTTCATAAAAGCAGATTTAAAAGGAAAAAATTACACCATTTAAATTTTACACCATTAACATCAAGTAAAGCGCCTTTTATGGTGCTCCTGGACTACTCATCTAGAAAGACATTATGATAAATTGCCAGACTTTGACTGAGGTACAGTTACTGGAGATCACTATTGTCAGTAAGTGATCTTGCCTCCATGTGTACTGCCCGAGGCAACATGGGTGCAAACTTCATTTTTATGGACGATAACAAACAGGCCACATCGGTGTATTGACGATTATTACAAAGTGTATTTGGTGCAATGAAAATTTAGAGTGCACTCTAAAATAGGGTTTTTGAATTGGCTTTGCCTAAATTGGAGCTTTGAATATTGTCAAGGTAATGTTGAGTCTTCAACTCCAGTAGCTATAGAATCTATGAAAGTCAGGAACAGCAGGATAGAAAATAACCTATAGCATAATTAATCTAGTAGGATAGAAAATAACAAATGGTAAAACAATAGTTTTACTATTTCTCTCTTGGGCAGTATATTTATAGAAGCATTTGTACCAATGCTTCCCCATATTGGTAGACATTTGTCCATACTGTACGCATTATATTCACTTTTGCATTTATATACTTTCTTCGTCTTTAAGTACAAATTACTGTCATTGTGGTTAGAATTTCATATATTTCAGAAATTCTTGCAGGTTACAACAACAAGAAAAAATTGTAACTTAAATTTTACACATCAATATTTTAATGACTTGGATATCTCAGAATTGTCTAACACCTCCCAAATTACTAACTTAGGTGCCTTGGGTAAATAGGCACACAAATCTAAGTTACTTTTTTTTATAACATTAGCACATTGCATAATTTGTTAGAATAATTTTTTAAAAGAACATACACCAATTTCAATTAAATTATTTTATATTTTCATACAAATATTTTGTTTCTTATTAATTTATAGAAATCGGTGTATTTGTATAATCAAATTTTTATCTTGACCAAAAAGTTATGTTTAATATTAGTTTTATATTTCAATATCACATTAAAAAAATATTCCTTTTATAAATTCATTTTTCTAACACACTCATCTACTTAGTCAAATTTACAACAAGCAAATAAATGTTTATTGACTTTAATAAGTTAGCATTATAAATATTACAAAACAGAAAAAATAATAATTTCTTAAATTAAATTAGTTTTTATTCACTCTGATATTTTTAAAAAGATGAAAATAAGTATCCCACAACATTTTACTTATTAACAAAGAAAAATTTAACAATAACTTTTAACAAAGAAGACAGGATAAAAATTTAAATAAAAAAGGACAAAAATAATTTTTTTCTTCAATAATTAAATGTCATTTTTAACATCTGCAATAACTATCTGGTGTTTTTTAAAAATAAAAAAAAATTGAATAATGTTAATGATATTTTACACTGAAAATAAATAACATTATATTGATAAAACATTATCATATTTCAATACTTCAAATTATGATTAAAAACATATTAATAATTACTTCACATTTCTGCTTGTACTCATTTATTTCTACTTCATGTTTTTGCTTAGCTTCATTTAATAACCTAAAAATATATATTAAAAATAAATATCAAAACCTTTTAAAAAAATCTTATACTATTTATATGTTTTTGATTTTATGCAAAACTTTGAAATACAATTAATCTCTCTAACAACTAAAAACAATTATGGTAATAAAATTCTTACAAATGCCTCCTTAATTATATATTCTGCATTTTTGAGTAATTTTATTTTTTTCTTTAAATTCCACAATTCATACAGGTATGTCGATTATATCACATTTATAATATAAAAACATTCTTAGTCTCTTAACATGTCAGTATAACAGCTACTCTTCTTAAAATTATATAGAAGGAATTTAAACTTATATATACATAAAAAAATAAAATTCAAACAGCAAAACTTAAATCCAGAATTAGTTAATCAGTCATTTCTGCAGGGATAAAGTTCTATAAAAAATATTAGTGAAATCTTTTTTTTTTTATTTGGTTTAGTTAGTATCTGAACATTTTTTCTATTAAATTTCAAAACATTTCCAAAATTACAACTATTTAATTTAGTTTTTATCAGGCATTTCTCCCTTATTTTATTATAAAATTACAAAAATATTAAAATATGTAAATATTTTTGAAATTTGGATAAAATGTAAAACTCTTCTCTTACTGCCATCTCTAATAAATTGATAACCAAAACTACAATTATTAATATATAATTGAAATATAAAAAAGAATTTGTATTGATATTTCTTTTAAATTAAAATACTTTTTTATATTCAGCTATTATTTTATGATGATAATCTGATGAGATCATGTTTCTCATTTTATCTTCCAGAACATTATTCTTCAACAGGAATTCCTTTTTCTCTTGCTGAAGAAGATCGATTTGTTCGTTCAGGACCTCCTTCTCATTGACAAGAATTTGTATTCTGTCTGTTAAGAACTTAACTGAAATATAAAAGAAATTGCATAATTTTCTTTCCTTTATGTTAATACTAAACCTGTTGTAAATCTAGGTGCTTTTAAAATATTGAAAAATAATTATCTATACATTTAATAATAATAAATAGTTTTTGCATTATTAAAAGTTTGGAATTGATAACCATTAGGATACTTTAAATAAAATGCAAAAATGTGTGTATATAACAAAATATGAAGACTACTAATTTACAATTAAATTTAAACACAGAAGAAAAAATGTTTTAAAATTATATAAACATATATATATAAAGAGAACAATACAAAAATATATATATATATAATGGACTATTTAAAAATACTATATAGAATATCAAATAAACATCTGTACAATATGTTTGATCATAATGTACTTTATTTACAGAAATTAATAACAATCGGTAGTATTTAATACTGTGATAACAATATTGCCATATTCAATTATTATAAAGTAAAGGCAGTGCATGTTACTGTTTAGTATTAAAAATTAACTATATAAAATAAAAAGATATAAGTTTTTTATTTTATACAGTTAATTTTCAATTATAAATAATAACAAAACAGTTATAAATAATAATGAAACAGTGAAAAATATAAAGAACTATGTAACTTATAAATAATAACTAAATTAGACTGAATAAAATTAAAGACTTAACTTCTTTTCTAGTTTCAGCTTCAAGTTGCGTAATTTCTAACTGTAGTTTGGCATAACGTGTATCTTCCTTCCTATAATTATGATATCAAGGAAATTAATTAAATCCAAAAGTACAAAGTATTTTTCTTGTCACTTATGACTTATTTCTTGGTTAATATATATAATATTTACTGTAATACATTAATAAAATATAAATTATTATTTGCATTTATGTATATTTGTACATAATGAAAGACAAAAAAAGTTTTTTCTAATTAGAAAATTAGATTCATCATGATGGGCGCAACAGCCTCATGTGTGCCCGTCTGCCTACTGCAGATTTCAAAACTTGAGATGTTTTCTTTTTATGGGGTAGGGTTGTCAGCCCTACGCCTTATGCTCTACAGTCATGTTAGACTGGGACGTACAGTTTAAAGTGGATTCTGAACCACTACAAACATGCATGGCACCACCGGGAATTGAACCTGAAACATGTGGTACCGAGTGCTAGAGCTCTAGCCACGCGGCCATTCAGGCCCCAGAGAATTAGATTATGTTAGTAAAATCAGATGCATAATTAAAGTCATTTATAAAATTTGACATTTTCTATAATTAGGTAGAAATATTAAAAAATATTTTATTCAAAGTAATTTTTGCAAAATATATTATTTTGTTTGAGTAAATTCTCATTTGATATAACCATTTATTATTTTATTTATTTTAAAAATTTGTTAAAATTGTCAATTTAAACTTTTTAGAAAAATTTTATTTTATGTAATTTTTAAATATTTCAATAATTATTTTAATTAAATCAAGATGATAATTAAAAAAGATACTTTTCATGAGACATAAAATTTCATATCACAGAAATTTAAATGTAAAATTAAATTTTTAAAAAGTATATTAACAAAATAGTATAATTTTTCTAAGAATTTAATATTATTTAAATAAAATAAATATAAGACTTAAGCTTGTTTTCATGGAAGACGTATGCAGGACTATTTATTGGATTGAATAACTGTGATGTATTCAAGTAAATACATACATAATTAAAAGATACAAATATAAAATTATTATATCAGAAAAAAAAAATTGCTAACCTTCGGGCATTTTTTTCACAAGTTCTTGGGCTTTCTGTGTAAGTTTTCTGTTTTCTTCAGTTGATTCTACTACCAAAATTTTACTTTTATCCTGTCATAAAAGATTTTAAGTCAGTATTTAAAATTTTAAAAGATGTAGATAAGTTGTTTTTAAAATTAAACAAATACAATAATAAAGTCAAATATTTTATACTAATATATATATATATATATATAATGTTGCACCTTATTAACTGTTGCATAAATAGTTTCTTTTTGGGTATCGTCGTAGTTGATTGAATATTTTGGAATTGTGAATTCAATTCCACTTCATGTTGTTGGGTGGTTGACATATCAATTTTTGAAACATTTGTATTTTGATCAGTTTCACATGTCAAAGAGGGTTCGGGATTATCTTCTTTCAGTTTTAATTCTTCAATAATTGAATATCTGAAATAAAGATATTATTTTGTTATAAAGAATTTCTTCTAATAGCTTTGGAAAAATATGCTCACTATTATTCTTCAGAGATATGAAATATTTTATTCGCATAACTCACATTGATTCATTACATTCTTGTGAAATAGAAAAGCTTTTAGATCTTTTATCTGTACTGCTACTTTCTTGCTCCAGTGAAAGTTGAGGTGATTCAATATCATCTTTTTTTGTTTGTCGTTTTGAAGTTGAAGGGCTCCAAAGAGAAGTCTAAATACAGAAAATAATTTACATCATGATTAAAACAATTTGATATTCTAATCTACCTCATAATATTATAAAATGTTTTAAACAAAGAATTGATAATCAAGAGTTACATTTCATTACAGATGATTATAAAATGATAAAATAAGATTTTTAATAAAATAATAACGGTTTTTAATATAAAAATAAATGATAAAAAAAAAAATATACAACTCTTCTATGTCTGCTAATATATAGAGGGAATGATTTGTTTAATTAATACAATAATTAAAATGAAATTTTAATATTATGAACATATGCATTATTTCATATAATATATATATATATATTAATTATTAGATAATACTATATATATTAAAAAGAAATACACAAACATACATAAAGTGGAAGAGAGAGAGAAATACATAAAATCTACAATCATGAATAATATTAGGATTGATTTTAAGTAGAATAAATATATATATATATATATGATAATCTCTTTTCCAAAAGGCAAACAATTATCAATTAATTTAAATAATCTGAGTAATTTTGTAATCACAATAATAAATTAATTTAAATAAAATAAAGAATCTTTAATCTGTTAATAATCGTATATTAATACTTCAAATGAAATTATTTATTTAGATGAATTATTGATAAATTAGAAAATAAATTACTTTTACCCATAAAGATTTATATTTTTTATCCTTTTTTAAAGAACTTGGAGTTAATAATCTTGGCGATTTCTGTGATTTTCTAATAGTTTCCATTTCCATATCATGTAAACCATGCTCTTAAAATTACAAAATGAAATGTTATATCTTTCGCACTATGATTATTTACATTCTTGGACTATCAGTGAATAATTTACTTTGAAACCATGACAACCAAGTCATTACCTCAGATTAGAGATCTTTAAAATTCAATTCACAGTATTGAAGCTTAATCGCCATATTGGTATTGTCAAAAATTACTGTATTAAAATATAAAAATTGTAAACGGAAGTTATTAATTTAAAAATGCCAAATGTAAAAAACGGATTGGTCAAGTTATGCGTAGTAGTATAACAATGTCATTTACACGTGTATAGGCAATCCTTGTTATCAAGGTTGAAATAATGTAGTATCAATTTCCACTAGCCTTAATCATTTAGAGAAGAAGAGACTCAGCTACGAGATAAGCACCTGCTTTTCTAGTGACTAATTTTTTTTTTATTTTCCTCTATCTCATTTCAATCATTTAGTTGAAACTTTTCTCTCAGTGAAATCAAATGTTAGTAATAGTTGGAGTTTAATAGACTAACGGTAGGAGTATTAGAGATAAAAAATCATAGTCCGTTTTTAACAATGGGGGATACTAAAACCTATACTCTAGAAGAAATTTCTGAACATCAAGATAAAAAATCAGTGTGGATTTTAATTCACGGAAAAGTATATGATGTTACGAAATTTTTAGAAGAGGTATGTATCGAGTTTAGTTTTTAATTGTTGTTAGTAGACATTTGAATTTTTTAATATTATACAATTTCTTCAACTTTGCTTATTACGCTTTAATTTTTAAGAGCATCCTGGAGGTGAAGAAGTTTTGTTGGATCAAGCAGGTAAAAGAAATTTTATCTTGTTTTAATGTTTATTTTTAATGATTTGTTAAAATTCGTGAATGTAAAAATATATTTCTTTCATTGTCATAATAAAAATTACAGGTAATAGTAACTTCGTATAATTGTTAATTTAAATATTTTGGCTATTGATAAAATGTTAGAAATACTTTAAAAGTTAGCCATAATTGCTTGTAAAGTAAGCCAAATATTGTACAAATAATTAATATTATATATAACTAATCCATTTTATTTTGTTGAATATTGATGATGTTTGTCATTTAAGAATAACTTCATTCTTGCATTAAACCAGTCCAAACTTTTCCATATTGCTGCAATGTCTTTGGATTTGTATAATAATAAACAACTACTTTATATATATATATATATATATATATATATATATATATATATATATATATATATATATATATATATATATATATATATATATAATAGATTCTAGGAAATGAAGAACTTTTGGATATTTTCTCTTAAATCAGTAAATAATTGCTCATGTTAAAACTAAATTATTATTTTTTTTTTTTTTCCTATCTATTTTTAAAATTACCTGCAAATTTATTTGTCAGATAGATAAAATTGAACCTTTAACAATTCATTTGTTTTTGATTCATTTGTTTTCCTTTTTAAGGAATAATAAGTTTTAAATTTTTATTATAATTATTAATAGGTAAACATGCCACTGAAGCCTTTGAAGATATTGGGCACTCAACAGATGCACGAGATCTAATGAAGCAGTATTGTATTGGAGATTTATGTGAAGTAATTTTCATGATTGACTTTTATTTCTTCATGATTAACTTTTATTTCTTTTTTATCATGACATGAATGTTTATTTGATACAGTTCAGTAAAAGGATTTATTTTCTTAAAAACTGTATGTTTCTTAAAATATTTGTGCTATTTAGTTTTATTTAACTATATGAAAATATTTAATTATTAGCTATATTTTTAGTATGTATATATATTTTAAATTTATTTGAAATCTTGTTCAACAATTTAATAATCATAACTTCATTTTTAATAAAAAACAATTGTAGAGTATTGATTTTTTTTTTAACGATTATTTTAATAGGTGGCTCTAATTTTGAAAATTCTGTATTGTAAACAAACAACTCATAGTAAATTTTTAGTTATGATCCTACAAAACTTATAAATATATTTCTATAACATTATATACTAGAAAACTATTTGATGCTGATTATATGTTATTAATATTCCAAAGAACTGTATTAAGTATATAGTAACAAATATGCTTAATATCATTAACTCTTCATGCTATTATTTATTAATTTGTTGCAAAATTTTGTAACCTTTTTTTATTACTATCTGAAATATTTTAGCCAGTACATAAATTAATTTCATTTTTTTTTTTAGAGACATTTATTCTTTCAAAATTTAGATTAGTTTAAAACATTAGCAATCTTTATTATAATTGCTAATGTTTTTAAAGAATTTTTAGTCTGTTTTAATGAATTAGCTGGTTAAAAAGCTGTTTTTAATTAATTATTTAGCATTAGAAGTACTTAAATTTTAGAAAGTGATAAAATAAAAATAAGTGTGTATATTTCATATTTAGTCTTTTCGTTATATTATTTTAAGATGCTTATAATTCTTTTCTCTTGCACTATGCTTAAAATTAATTTTTGACATTTTAAATTTGCTCCTATTGCACTAGGTATATTTTTGTGTTGTAAATACTTAAAAAAAAAAAAAAAAAAAAAACTATCAGTCTAATAATTCTTTTTATTATTTACTACAAGTTATTTTTGAATCTTAATTGTATGTATAGCAAATGTTTGAATAAAATCAACTTAAATATGCAGGAATCAACATTTTATTTTCTTAATTTAATTTATAAAAAGTATTTTATCTTTATCATATATATTATTTATCTTTTATATATTATTTTATCTTCTTTATCATATTTAGAAAAGTATTTTATCTTCTTTGTCATATATATTATTTATTATCACTTTAAGATAAAGTAATTCTGACTAAAAACTTGATAGTATTTACTGTCCACTTGATACTATTTACTTGTTTGTATTTACTGTCCAATTTTTGTCTGTATAACTTATATCATCCTTATATAGTAATGTTTAAAATTACTTACTAGTCATTTAGAATACTATTTAACATTCCAGCACTGATTATTTAATATCTTTCCTAATTTTTATCAGTGAAATAAGACTGATTGCTGTTTTAGCAAGTCATGATGTTAATTCCTTATTAAATAGTTTTATATCTGAGAGTCTTGTTATCCTTTATCTTATTATCTTTGTTATTATTATTAGTCTTGTAATAAAAGCTCAAATGTGATATTTTTAGGTGTTATCTTCAAATTAGTTATAAAGTTCTGCATTATTTACAGCTTTATAAACTTAAATTTTTTTTATATATTTTCAAAACAGTATAGAATATTAATTTTTTATATGAAAAAAAAAATAACTAAAAAGATCATATTTAAAATATCAGGTAAATGTTGATAACTTCAGCCAATTAAGAAAAAGCCGTTAATAAAGTAATCAATACTTTTAAGAGGCGAATCTAGTAGTATAATATTTAATTTATTCATTATAATATAATTTCTAATAAATTTTTCAGCAAAATTAGAACATGGTTATAGAATTATAGATGTTTAATCTCCTTCAATCTAAATAGTTCCTTGTCTGTCACTTATTTAAAACAACTTTATTAAATGATTTGAAATTTATAATATTCTATCCTCATGAAAATTTATGTGCAACTGCTGTTTATTCACACAAATATTCAGTTTTATATAATTTCTTTCTCTGTGAATGTCCCCTTTCTTCAATACTATCTATAGTTTTAGAACTTTTACACAATTATTTTGTTATTAGCACATATAACTCGTCGTTGCACTGCATCTAAAAATAAAACTTATTAACTCTTTTATTTAGATTCATGCCTGTTCAAGGCAGCACCTTTGCTTTCTTCAGCTGTAGCACTGGCCATTCTCTATCTACCACATACATTCAGATTTTCTGATACCTCTACATTTTCTACTATTTCTTCATTTAAAGTCAATTCTGGTCTGATAGAATAATTTTCTTTTCTTACACAGCATTGCAAATTTAATAAAAATTACTGTAAAGGTGAACAAACTTTCTTGCCTCATGGTAAGATAGGCTACATGTAGGGTTATCAAATTTCAAACATCTGGAGACTAGAGAGGGAAGAATTTGGTGAAAAGAATGATCAAATATTTAGTAAAACAGCTTTAAAAATGCTAAACAGAAAGCTGCCAAATAGTCCCCCAGTTGAACTACGGAGGGAGGGGGATCCATACCAATTTTATAGAAATTTGTGTTTAAATTGAGGCCAGACATGGACAGACACACACGAAATTTGAGAAATATAGATTATTAAAGTGAAGCTTTTTCACCATATTTCTTTATTTTCTAATTTCTCAAAGTCTGCTATTAGCAAATGATTTTTGATTAGGAATATAATTATTTATTTTTATTTGGATTGCCCAACCAATCATATTGTTAATATTCTCAATAAATAATTTGGTATGATTAATGTTTCCTGTTAGAACTTCACTTCAGGGAACTTGATTATATTATTTAATTTTTATTTTTGGTTCTCGAATTACTTCAAATCTATAATACTTTTTATATTGTCTTTATCTTTGATTCTCTCAAAAGCTCTATTTCATTCTATTGATAAGTTTATGAATTATATATATTTGGAAACTTGCAGGCCATCTCTGCATTAAATGTGTTTCTTTTAGTTTATCAACTAATATAGTGTAGTGATATTAAAATTTTGTAATAAATAATATAAGCTTAGAGATATATCTATTGCATTGTTCAAGAATGATATTTGGCTAAATTTTAATATCTGGGACCCGTTTTTATTAAGATGTTTGTAATAAATGAATGCAAATTCTTTGTTTAGTTAATATTAAAGATGTTTTTTTGATATTTAGAAATAAGATTTTATATTCAGTGAACTCATATTGTTCAAGATAAATTTACCAATAATCATTTCATGCCTATTTATGTAAGTTTTTAATTCAACATTTAACTAAGGAAAAAGAAGATTATCTGCCATTAAATGTACTTTGAAATTACCTTATTTCATTTAATGTCATTTTTGACTCTCTATTCTAGATTACTATGCTGAATTTTAATTATTTCTTTTTTTTATTCATAATGGGGATAATGTCAGACTTCTAATATCTCATTAAAAAAAACAATATGTTTATTAGGACCTCTGTATTCAGTCTTGTCATTTTTTAATATTTCTGCATATTGGAAATATGTAAATGTTTAATAATATTAAAATGCCAAATATTTGCTCTATTATTTTGTTTTAAATCTTATATTTCAAAAGCAAATAGTTTTTTTTTTATTTGGTGTTCTTTTGTAAAATGCTTGACCAGTTAAGAATAATATTAATACTGGCGGATTAATGTAGGTTCTTTTTTCCCCTTAGTTTTCCGTATGAATAATGTAAATATGAGCTAGTTTCTTAATTTGAAAAGGCATACAGATAGTCTTCCCATATATATAATATAGATTTTTTATTTATAATGAATAAATATTTCAAAATTTATTTTTTATTTTAAATGAATATAGATTTTTAAAATATGAAACATGAATAAAGGAAGGAAAATTTTTCATAAATTATTAAAAAAATGTTTTTGAAATATTTTCTATAGTACTTTGAATTTATAATTTCAAATGTATGTTTCAAATTTATAAGCCTGTATATTTAATATAAAGATTTTTATTTTGATGAAAAAGATTTTTTTCTTCTTCCAATTAAGCTATTAACACACAAATAAAATCCTTTGTCAACCATAATTTCCTCTTTTCAATTTACTGTAATTTCAAGATTTAAGTCAATGTTTAATATTTGGAAATTGTTATTTAAACATGTTTTATTTGTACTGATAAGAACAATAAAGTAAAATATTTTTCTGAAGATATCATTTTTTCCCCTTTCATTAAATGCTGAATGATAAAAACAATGAAAGTTTTTGTATTTTGCATATTTTTTTTCACTTGGGGCATTATTTTATGCATCAAACTTATAGGTTTATTTATATGTTTATTTTAAAATATTAGTTTTTGTCTTTTAATTTTTAATTACATTGCAGAAATTTAAGGTGTTGTATGTTTTTCATTAATAATTTTGAAATTTTTTTTTTCCTTCTTCCTTTATTTATGGCTGGTTTTTTTAAAAATCAGATTCATTTAAAAACAAAATATATATTTTAAAATATTTTTCCAGGTGTTGTATTCATTTGTCATAACATGGTATGTTTCAGTTAATTTATTTGCAATAAGATAATACTTGTGAATTAATTTAAGTTATTTAACTAAAATAGCAAATGATATTGAAGTGATTGTGCTGTATAGAAAATATTTTATATATATTTACAACAATATTGTACCATAAATAATTTTCCTTGTTATATTCAATGATAAAAAAAAAAAAAATTCTTTTTTAGGAAGACAAGAAAAAAGATTATTGAAATTGAGGTAAAATAATTTTCATTTAATAAAGTAATTTGTTACTGTTTAAATTATATCTCAAAAAAATTATTCTGAACCAGTTAGCATCTTAAAAAATAAATCTGAAAATGATTTCTTTAAGTTTCAGATATAGTTTAAAAGAGTTAGAAATTCAATATATATTTAAAATGTATATATAGAGTGTGGGAGAAGCAAAACAAAAAGACAGCAATTATGGGGGACTAATTATATGAAATTACAAGGGACTAATATAATTATTATTAAAAAGCAACATTGTATTCATTTGACAAAAAGTTCATATGGTATGAAGTATAATTTCCTGCCTATAATCTTCACATTGTATATTAAAAAACATTAGGATTTGTGGTGCAGGTAATAGGCCTCTGCAATATAATTTGAAAATTGTTGGGTTTTTTTTACTGCTGTAAGTTTCATAAGAATTGGTTCTGTAAAATTGCCATCTAAAAATGCTTTTTTGCCTCTTCCCTCACACACACACATAAAAAAAAAAGGGTAAATTTTGTATGAGAGAAAAATAAATTTCCAAATGTAAGGAAAGAAACAATAGCTGGGGGTGAGGTGAGGGAACTGGACTTGTGCATCAAATTTTTTATGTGTGTGTATGTGGTATTGTGTCTGATAGATAAAAAAGATCTAAAATGTAATCATAGACAAAAATTAAAAACATGTTAAATTAATTAACTATGATACTGATCAAAATTTTCACTTCTCTAACAACTATAAAAATTATAAATTGTCAAAAAAACGTATTTTTTATTTTCATCATTGCTGTAAAATGCATATATCCTTTTCAGTTTTCTCTAACCTAAATTTTTAACATGATTTTTTTATTTAAATCAGAAATGCTACATAAAACTGAAAAAACATTTCTTAGTTTTATGGCATGGATATAAAAATTAAATTTTAATGGTATATAGTACATAAAAAAGAACGTGATCTTTTATTTTGGAGGAATCAAACATTTTACCTGCATCTCATTAAAATAGATATATTAAAGGAATACTGATTCAAGATCTAAAGTATGCAGCAATGAAACTTCTGCATCAAAAAAAGTAATGCATTAATAATGGAGCAGATAAAATTTAAAATCTAATGCATCTAATAAATGAGCAGGATTAAAAAAAAAAAAATACTACTATAATATGTTTAAGATAGTTTTATCAGATTTTATACAGCTGAATCACTGATTGTGTAGAGTCATAGATTCGAGTAAGCTGTGTAATAGGAATGAAAGGGATTTTAATTGCTATAAAAATCATTTTAATGTTTAATAATTAATTACATAACATCAAAAGAAGAAATAGATAAAAATTCCACATGATTAAACTTAGTCTTTCAAAATTGATTTGCAACACTCCTGTCTTATTAGTACCCCTGACAAGTAATTGATTCATCCATTTTAGCCTTTAAACTGATGTTTACCTTTCCACACAATCAGTGGTCAAATTATGGGCATATTCCTTAGTAAATATATGGATATCCTTAAATATATTTCTATATATACCTCCAGTGTTTTACTATACCCTTAATATTTGTTTAAGCTTTTTTTTTTTTTATTTCAATTTTACTCTTGGTTTGTTATTAATTGAAACAAAATTGAATTTTTATTTTAGGAGAAAAACCATTGGCCAGTTGGAGGAGGTGATGAAAGGTTAATTGTTTTTTATATTATTGTTATTGTAACTATACTAGTTTCTTAAAATTTTTGAAAAATGTGATTGCAAAATACCTGTTTATTGGAATTTTATTAAATTTAGCAAAAAAATTAATGAAACAATGTGTTTCAAATTAGCCAAAAGAAAAATTTTATGCTTATTTTCTGTCATGAAAAACATAACGGAAACTTACTAAAAAGCATAGTATCTAATTTTAATGTGTGATCAACCTCAATATGGAAGTGTAATCACTTATATAACTTTACTGACATGACAAGAATGCTCAAAATGATGGTATTTATTAACTTCGTTGGCAACAATATGTTTCCTAGGGCATCCTATATAAGCTTAATCAATAATTCAATCTGGTTAACTCTTATGCATAAAGGTATCCTCATCAAAGTAATTAGAGCTTTGTGTGGTCTAGCATTATCTTATAGGATCTGCATAAGGTAATAAGTAATTATACTTCTTGGAATGATGTACAGGTTAATGCTGCCATTTTAAAAGATTACATTACTCTCATTACTCTGTACATGCACTGAACCTACCAAATCTGCTTTTCTTAGTTATAACTAGGATAATAGCAAGTTTCCATTTCTTCCCATGTCAACAGTTTTGTCACTTTATAAACAAAATCTGGACTCATCAGTCAAGAGTACAGATTTCCACTTATTTGTACTCCAATTGAAATATTCATTTTGATGACATTGTGTAAGAAATATGCACAATGTACATTTTGCATAAAGCTCTCTTCATAAAATTTTCTGATCATAATTGATGTATATACCAGCTTTTCAATCATACTATAAGAGAAGATCTGAGATTGGTTGATGTAGTAGTCTGCACATCGTTATTGTTAGCTGCAAACAGTTATCATCTGCTGAATTTTTAGTTATGGGTATTTCTTGGCTATATCCTCTAGAAGTTGATTCTATTCTTAAAAAGACATCCCGTTATCAAATTGCAGAAGGGCTCGCATTCAATCATCTTACTACATTGGATTAATTTGCTTTTATTTGCTCAATGACTTACTATCATAATTCTTCAGTTAATGAATTAATCAATGATATTAAATGGCAACAACTGCACTAATTTGCATGTCATATTCTGTTTCAGCATTACTTTATATGTATATTACATAATCGTTGGATGTAGAATAGTAATTTTTTTTTCATATTTGGGTATCAATGTACTTTATTTAAAGAAAATATTTTTTTTTAAAGAAAACTTTTTCTTACTAAGAATCCATGTTTAATTTCAGTACACAGTTAGATAACTATTGTTTCTGTTATCTATTTTAAATCACTTTTCAATTAATTTATTTGGAAACTTTTTTCTTATATGCATTGAAAATCGAAATATTATATATACTTTAAAATCATTAACTTTTAAAATTAGTTGATATTTTTTTAATATTTAGTTCATTTATAGAAGGTTTGTAAAATTAAATCCCGTTTTAAAGTTTCCCTTATTTCGTGTGTATATAATTTTTTTTTGTATATACCAAAATAGAACTCTTATTTGCTTTTTAAATTCTATATTACAATTTAATAGTTTTTCTTCATGTAGGAAACATAAAATATTCAATTATGAATTTGATAATTTTTAATCAGATTAATTTAAATTGGTTTCAACTTCTGCTATTATTTTCGTATAGGAAAGAAATTTTTAAATGTGGATTGAATTAAAATTTTGTGTTAATAATTTGATAAACCAAATAAATTTTTATGTTAGAACTATAGTAGTACAAGATTGTGTACTTTTTAAAAGTTTGTTTAAAATAATGCTTACAAGTAGCAAATATATTTATTTTCAGTTCGTGGAAGAACTGGCTTATTCCCATTGCTGTTGCTATTCTGGCCTCTCTTCTCTACCGTTTCTACATGAGTTACCATGCATGATTTCCTTCAATAAGCACAAAAACAATGTACAGGATTATTTCAAATTGATCACCTCACATCTCTGCCAGCTACTTGGGGGATTTCAAGCATATTCTACTTTTAATTTTCAATGTTACATTCTGTATTGAATTTTTTCTTTTAATTTAAGAGATTATCAATGTTTTTTTTAATTTGTTATATATACAAAGAAATATATATATATATGTGTGTGTGAGTGTAATAAAGAAAATCATTTGATTATATGATAAGTTTAAAATCTTGAAATTTTAAATATGTATTTTACGTATATGTTCTGTTTTAAAAAGTTATATTAAATTTTTCTCTATAGTTTTGTTTAGTCTTTATTACACCTGCTTTTCAAAGTCTGATGTAAAATATTTATTGCATATTTTTTTTAAGAGGGAACAATTTATAATGGTTGATTGCCTCCTATTTTAATACATGATTGTATTTGTGCAATTTTCATAGTATATTCTTGATATCGCAACAATTCTGATGAAATCTGTTTATAACATGTTTGCAGCTAAAAAAAAAAAATACAAAATTTTTTGTAAAGCTTCTTTGAAATTTTGTTTTATCTTCTAATAAATTTTGATAAACATTTTATTTGCCTGCTGGTATTAGTTTTTATTAAAATATATTTAATTATGTACATGTTTTTCTGTGTTTTCTTTTATATATACTTTTTTTTTTTTTTTTTTTCTATGGTTGCAAAATAAATTTACATGATGACTTCTGGAAAAAGTCAAAGAAGATAAATAGGGTAAACAATATCAAGGAATGTCAGTATTAAGTTAGTTTTCTTAAAATTGCCAGCATTTCATGAAAAGCATAAATATGGTATTGTACTGCATAATGAATGAGAGCAGGTGGAAAACAATATCAGTACTGCCTTATTAATCACCCTCTGTCCCCTAAACTAAAAAAAAACACGCTTTTAGAGTTAATCAAACTAAAAAGTAAAAAATTTTTAACATAAGAATAAAATGACTGACAAGAAAATTAATGTCACTGTTCTAAAAGCGTGGGGTGCTCAATATCAATCGTTATAATTTTTCACTAGTTTCATTCCGAACTGCAGAGTTAGTTTTAAATGTCATACAAAGCACCCATGCTTTTAGAACACTGACATTAATTTTCTCGTCAGTAATTTTATTCTTATGTTAACAATTATTTTTTACTTTTTAGTTTGATTAACTCTAAAAGCATGTTTTTTAAACTATAATATTTAAATGAGGTCCCGGTACAGAGGACTGGAGCTATAGTTCTTACAATAATTTAATTGTGAGTAAAACAAAGGCTAAATGTGAATATGTCGAGCCAGCCAGGATTCGAACAGGGAATCTCCTGATCCATAGTCAGGTGTGTTGTGCCACCGTCCCACGTAGGTTTGAATGTCTTCGGTACTTTCATTCTACATTGGTTAAATTGCTCTTCATAAGTTAAAATAAAATCACTAATCCTGGCGATCCCAATCATGATGAGATAATGAGCTTATCAAAATATTTTAGTGTCGTCGGTCCTTGATAAGTCTACAACGTTTAAATTAAATCTGATCGCTTAAAGTAGGGCAAAATCGAGCCCAAAGAGTCTGTTACAAACAAACATACAGGTGAAACTAATATAAAAGCGTATTAAAAAGAATCAACTGTTTTCGTTCTGAAAGATGTCTGTAAATGTTTCTTTGCAGCTTAAATGGTGTGTATGAGGAGAAACAGATCAGGGGGAAAAGTGGTGCGCCGATCAAGATGACTTTGCAAAGGCTGTGTGTTTTAATCACTAATCCCGGCGATCCTACTCATGATGCGATAATAAACTTATCAAAATATTTTATTTTCATGTGTCCTTGAAATGTCTACAACGTTTAAATTAAATCTGATCTCTTAAAGTAGTGCAAAAATCGAGCCCAAATAGTCAGTTACATACATACAAATAAACATACAGGTGAAACTAATAAAAGCGTTTTAAAAAATTCGTTTTTGACCAGTATTTCTTAACATATTACAAGTAAAGATTCATCATTGCTTGTTTTTAGCTAAAATTCTTTTATTTTGACAAATTCTATTGATAAGAAGCTTTAATAAAGTTGCATAAGTTAGAATTAAGTAAAGAATTTTATATTATATGATATAATGTATCGTCTGTAAGCAATTGGAGCAATTTCACTTGCAAAATATTCACTGTGATATGCATGTTTAATTTAATCATGCAAAAGCAATTGGAAGAAAAAGCTCCCCCCCAAAAAAAAAATTAAATAGTAACTAATCAAGAAATAGAAATGTTCTGTAAGAATGCTTTTAAGTTTTAAATATGCTAAACTAATGTGGGGTGAAAAAATACCTCATCTGTGAGTGCGAGAATTGAATTTAACACAACATAATGAAACGTTAATCAACTATCTCTGACCGGAAGAGTTGATTTTTTTAACAGGCATTAAAAATTAACTTCTATCGTCAAACCCTTGCTCTCCAAAGTGTTGAATTGATTGGCATTAAAATTCATGCTACTCTTAGCCTTGAGCTTGTAAAGCATTGTTAACATGGTGTAACAATAGGGTGGCAAGACGGGCAAATTGCCCCGACCCAATCAGAGGTTATGAGTACATGAGTAAAGGCCTGACATTTATTGCAAAACTAAGCAAAATGTATTAATTATGTATTTAATAAATTTCAGTTACTAAAGTGATAAATTAAAAAAATATTAAAGATTTCGAATGTATTTATTTGCATGAAAATGTAACTCATCCGGTAGTAAGATTAGTTTCGCACAGGTAATCTCGATTTCTGGTTCGTGAATAGGTACTTACAAAAATAAACGGTGAGAATTTCCGCTGCCACCCATGTGTCATTGGGACATTTTTAAATTCACTTGTTAGATAATTCCCCTGATTCTTTGGATGCATACAAAATTAAAAGTGGGAATCCTTGCTGGCAAGTCAAAACTTCTAGAAAACGGAGAATTCCTGGATCCTCCGTGCGTCACTATATCTAGCCTTTTGTTTCATCGGATCCGCGATCAGTCATAAAGTTAATTAGTTGATTGGGGAAATTAGATAATAACATATCTAATAATAGAAAGTATCTTAGTGGGAGTGAAAAAGAAAGATGGAGTTTGAAGAAAAAAAGAAGATACCTAAAATAAGTCAATACTTTGAAGAAGAAACAAACAGTGCGGCGAAAAATGAAGGAATTAGCCGAACCGGAAGTGACAGTATTGCAGTCAACGACAACACTGATTCAGAGTCATCACAGCCCTGTGCTAACGATACACATAATCCAAAAGCAAAGTGAAGTGATTGAAATTGACTCTGAAAAAATTACATCTTCGTCATATGTTTCGAAGATGTAAGTTATGAAGCTATATTATGTTAAGGGTCAATTTAAAGTACTGAATGATCAAGTGAAACTGTGATCGATAATAGAAATGCAAATCTAGATTTCCTTTTTTTAAAAGATAGTGCCAATAGATCCTTTAAAAAATATTATTACAATGTTTTCTAAGTCTGGTGTAAAAACTAGAACGTACTTTGAACGCACTTTCGCTATTCACCATTCCTTCAGAAAGCATGTTGTGAATCATATTCGTTATTCGTAAATAGGGTAATTAAAAAAAAAAATGCACACTATTTGGATAGAAGTCTATGATTGGAAACATAGTATTGTAGAAGCCACAGAAAGACATGAGACAACGAAAAATCACTTAGATTCATGTCTTGTTTATGAACAATGGCAGTTGCAGGGAACCTTTGATGAAGTGCAACAGTCCATAATCAAGAACAAAAAAAAAATCTGTTTCGACATGTACTCACAAGATTCCTTGATGTTCCTCTGACTCCTGTAATTGAGATGGCATTGTAATTTGAATAGAATAAAATTGATGTTAGTAGAACTTGGTGTGAAAATAGTCAATTTTATGGCTATTTTTATTATATTTAAGAGAATCTTTCAAGTCAGTGTCAAGGGAAATGGTGTTACCCTAGTTAGATTTTGATAAGATATCAATAACCAGGAAGACGATACACATGTTCCTCCAAATCCCTCCCACCAGCAGCTACTGCCCTTTCGACTTCGGTCCTTGGTTTTGAACTTGACATTTTAGGAGGAAAATCCAATATCTTGTGTGCAATCCATGTAGTGAGCAAGAATTGTTACAGAAACTAAAAAGGTATTTTAGGGTGTAATTCAATGATTCCCAAAGGATGCATAAGAAATCACTAATGCGCTCTACAAATTTCAACTGCGCCCTATGGCAATCCGGAGAAATATGTGTGCAGATATAAAAACAAGTAATATAAAAAAAAAAAAATTAAGTCAATTCCTACTTTTTTTTTTTGCACTATATTGCAGAAAGTCCTTTATGAAAAATTTTCATTCATTTTTTTTTTTATCTGGCGCCATCTATTGGTAGATATGTGCAACTTAAATCTAAAAAATTAAAATTAATTAATTAAATTTAATTACTGAATTAATATTTGAAAAACTGCATTAACATCAAGTGTCGTCCCCTACAAGTTCAAAAAAAAATGTATTTGAACTTGAGTGGGTGAATAAAAGTATTTTATGAACGATTGAAAATTTGAACAAGATATATATAGGAGAGTGTGAGCTAATAGAAGAAAGTGAATAAACATAGTTACCCTCTTCCTGCAAGTTTTTACGTTTAAAGACAGCTTTTATTACAAACAAAAAACTTTTTCTGGTTACATTTTTTTCTTTATTTCTTCACATAAAAAGTCGCCAAACAGCGATGATGCGACAAATGAGACTTGCGTGAAACAAGGAGCTTTAACTTCATGGTTGGCTACAAGGAGTGCTAGTGTCTATGTGATTTTCAATGTTAAAAAAAAAATTCCATTGCAGCCTATAGGATTCCGCCGTGTATAAGTAGCAGTTTATGGAGTTGACCATCTGAATATATAGCTGTGAGGTGTTCGTAACTGATGTGGTATTCTTGTTGTGCATGCTAATTTTGAAATTGCATGAAGTGTATGTTATTGGAATAACATTCAATTCCACCTTATTTTCAGCCACTTAATTTATTTTCAGAAAAATTCACCCTAAATAAAATGAATAGATTTCTGAAAAAGAAGCTTGATATTGAAGAATCAGATTGTGGAAGTGAACAAAGTTAAGTGCAAATAAAAAAAAAGCAAAATGGCAGCCCACTCGTAAATACACTCATGTCCATAAATTAAGGATAATGAAGTTCAGGCAAAGAAAGAGACAGAAGCAAAACAAATTTGACTTATTTGTAAAGTCTATTTATTAAACAAAAGGTAAAGAGCAAAAAGATGCTATATGTGTGACATAATTAATAAAAATTGCGATTTTTATTCCCTGGAGCAAATTTCAAAAAAGAACCTATTTACAAAAAACAGTATATTATGGTTCGTATGATGGTTAATATGGAGTATGTCTCCCGGACGATGCAATACAGGCCTTTCAACGCCTAGGCATGCTGAGTATCAAATTATCAATCTGATCTTGGGGAATATTACACCACTCATCAAGCAATGCCCTCCGAAGTTCCGGTTGACAGGTGGGAGGGGGTTGACGGGCTGCAATTCGTCGGCCAAGCATATCCCACACATGCTGTATTGGATTCAAGTCCGGTGAGTATGCTGGCCAATCCATACGGGTGATATCCTCCAATTGAAGGCATTCGTCTACAATGTTTGCACGGTGAGGACGGGCGTTGTCATCCATAAACAGAAATTCAGCACCCATGGCGCCCCGAAACAAACGTACATGTTGTTAAAGAATGGCATCCCGATAGATGTGGCCTGTCATCGTTACACTCTGAACATGCAGGTCAGTTCTGAAACCAAGAATAATTCCTTCCCAAACGAGCCATCCTGCACCACCGTAACGGTGTCGCTCAATGGTGTTCTCTTGGTGGTAACGGGTACCTGGCGCTCTCCATATGAAAGTCCGGCGAGAATCAGACTGCAAACTAAACCTGGACTCGTCGGAAAACATCACACAAGACCACTGTTGCGGTGTCCACAATGCATGCTCTCTACTCCAGGTTAATCGCAGGCGACAGTGAGTTGCTGTAAGTGGAACACATCTGACAGGCCTACGAGCATATAGACCAATGTGCCCTAAGCGTCTGTGCACGGTCTGCCTTGAAACTGTCGTACCGGTAGCTGAAGAGAGCTGACGAGACAGGTCTGATGCTGTGCTCCGTCTGTTTTTTTTTTTTTTTTTTTTTTTTTTTTTTTTTGGCAGTAACTGCTAAATACCGGTCCTCATTCGGCGTTGTAACTCGGGGGCGACCTGTGCTGTAACATCTACTCACATTACCATCATCTTGGAATCGTTGCCAAAGCCTGTAGATGACACTCTGGGCGATTCAAGTTCCTCGGATACTTCCATCTGGGTACGTCCACATTCCAGTCGTCCGATAATTCTACCACGTAAAAAATCATCCAAATGCTTCCTTTGTGCCATAACTATGCGGTTATTGCACTGAAAGGCTTTTAAAGCGCTTGTGAACAATTTTACTTCTTTGCCACCATTCCTTATATACCCCTCTCTTACACTCTCGTCATTGTGACGTACTATCCGCGCCATCTGGTGGTTTCCTGTAATTTGCATATTCTTCTTCAAGATGTGTGTGATAATTCTACAGGTGAAATTTTTATTTTAGAGTTAAATTTCTGTGTGATTCTGAATTATCCTTAATTTATGGACATGAGTGTATAATGAAAGCTATATAAGTTTTGGTTTCCTTTTGACCAGAAATGTAGATCATCCTTTGCACTGTATTTAAAATGTATGTGCAAAAGGGCAATTGAATCATTACGTCCTAATAAATTGAGTTTAATTGAGTAATTAAAACTTATTTAAATGAATTTAAATTGATTAATTATTACTTCCTAGTTTAAAACTATATTTTAATTTGCAAGATAAATCTGTACGTTTTTTCAAGAGATTATCTGAACAGCAAACAAAAGTGGCAAATTCTTTTAAAATTATAATGAATGTGCGTGATATAATTCAAATCGTTTCTCATGAAATCTGAGAACTGACAGCAAAAAATATGAAAATATGAAAGTTCATAATTTAAGTGAGCAACTTATTTTGTCTGCATGCAGAAAAATGATCTCGACAAGGCTAGAAAATGAATTGGTAATTAAAATAAGCCAAATTACTCTGTCCAACGATAGTTAATAGACATATTATGGAAATGTCTTCCAATATCGAGGAAAAAAATGTCTACAGTAATACATTTCAGTATTCATATTTTGATTTGCATGTGGATGAATCAGTTGATAATATCAGTAAGGTGCTGCCCTTATCATTCAACAGTTTTATTATTGAAGATCAAATAGCAAATCAGTTTATTTTCTGAAAAGAATTAAATGTGTCTACAAAAGGGGAGTACATTTTAATCATTCTGCATAACTCTTTTGATAAATGGCAGTTAGGAGGGAAGTCGTGTGTAAGTATATGTACAAATGACTGCGATAGTCTTTCCATGATAGGCCTTGTTAAGAGCCTTACATCTCTTATGGGAAAAAAATCCACGAATATTGCCTTAACTCATTGCTTTCTTCATACGGAGGCCTTGATGGCAAAAGCATTGTGAGAGAAATTAAGAGAAGTTTTACATCAAGCAGTTCAAATGGTAAACTTCATTAAAACAAAACCTGTCAAATCGACTTTATTCAAAAATTTTTGTATCGATATGGATTCACATAGACGACTGTTTTTACACTTTAAGTTGAAATGGCTGTCAAGGGGAAAGTACTTATCCATACACATGTGTTAAGACAAAAAACTTCTTTTTGAAGAGATGAAACAATTATATTGTTGTAATCTCCTTCGGTGCGAATTTTGGATTGCTAAGTTACAGTATTTGGACAATATGTTTCAAAAGCTCAATATTTTGAATAACATTCAAGAAAAGGAAGAAATTATTATCACATTCCCAGGCAAAATTAAAGCCCGTCAAAGAAAATATCTAAATTTGGAAAAGAAAAAGCTTTTCAAGGTCATTTGGAAATATTCCCATTGGTAAGTATATATAATAAATATAACACTTGCATAAATGAATCACTTCCAATGATAGTAACATTTATAAAGTTTAGAAGAAAAATAATTTCTTATATTCCATTATTTAATACTGTACAATACGATTGTATTAGAAACCCATTCATGGAAACTTCGAGTGATTTAGGTTTAACATTAACAGTAAAAGGAGAACTAGGAACTATATCCACTGAGCGTAGGCTGATGATTACACATAAGGAATTGTCTTTTGAAACCTTTTGGATTTCTATAAAAGAAGAATATCTGTCAAAATCAAAAAAGAGCATTTTATTACAATTTTCAATGTCATATTTATATGACAACACAAATAAGTGTAAGAAGAGAGAAATCTTCAGCGTATTAATGAGAAAATAAGAGTCTGCCTTTTAAATAGTATATACCCGAACATTGAAAAAATCGCTAGGACAATCGGTCTTATGTTTGTCATAAACATTTATTTTTTTATCGCATTTTTCTGTTCTTCTTAATTATTATAATATATTTCTCGGAATTTTTTATATAGAACACCTAGAGTTATTTGTAAGATTTTGAAGTCATATACTTCATTTAATGACTTCAAAAAAGTATGAGAACCACTGGTACAACCTAATATCGATATCGGCCTTTATTTCTGTAACCGTTGGGTGTAGAGACATTCTTCAATTTACAAAAATGTCTCAAATAAGGCCAGCATTCATGATTTAGCCTTTTATACTTAAAAAATATTGCAGAAAGCATCGGGGAACTTTTTATACCTATAGTTATGTACAGTAAAACTCTTCCTAAAAATTGTAACACAAAAAGTTTCACTTTTGTGTGACAAAAATTGAGCTAGATATTTAATACCGAAGTTCAGAATTCTAGATGGAAATTAGGATAAAACGTTCTTTTAACAACGAAAGAAACAGTGGGTCCTAGGCCGTAAAATACAGGTGCATCTATAATAAAAAGTAGATATAACAGATGCACAAAATACCATTGCAGCCGGTGCCTGTAGCGAAACACGGAATCTAACTCCAAAAATAAAACAAGGTCGACAATAAATGCCAATTAGAAAGTTGTAGAACATTATCGAATTATGCAGAATAAATATACTAAAAATGGAAAATGCTCATGAAACTAAGACACGCTTTCGTAAATCCAACAATGCAGATACATTTTATAAACATAAATCCTAAGTAAAAATTACAGATAACTAGTTAGCCAAAGCTATATATAAAGTGGAAGAATCTGCGTGAGATACTGCGCAAAATGTTCATCATTGACATCATTGTGGACCAGTTGCACCCTTACATGGCCTCTGTTTTCCAGCTGGAAATGGAATATTCCAACAGGACAACGCCCCTTGTCACAAGGCTAAAATTGTGTTGGAATGGTTCCAGGAACATGATGCTGAATTCCAGTTAATGTCCTGGCCGTCTAACTCACCGGGTTTCAATCCGATAGAACACATTTGGGATGTCCTGGGACGGCAGCTCAGGAGTTCAAAGACCAACAATTCGCAATATCTCAGATTTGTGTAACCGTTGCTTAAACATCTGGTACAATCTGTCTCCAGCCATCTACCAAGGACTTGTGGCATCCATGCCAAGGCGGGTTGAAGCTGTGTTACGCGCCAAAGGTGGGTCAACTCGTTATTGACAGGAGGTCATAATGTTTTGGCTCTTGAGTGTATAATAGATTAAAATAAATTACTTGTCCGACACCAAATAATAATAGACATCTCAGAATGTCTTCAAAAATTTTCGGGTAACTAATTCGCATAATTTTCCTGTCTTGGAAGAAAAGATAGTGCGCTGACTTCATTAATCCTATTTTAAACTAATAAATAGACAGCGGTATTTTAGCAATTTATCCAGTTTTTTTCTGAAAATTTTCAATTTTCAGGATATCGATTCTTTAATTAGATGATGGTCTACAATTTTTGTAGTTGTCATTTTTTGTGTACTTTGCTTCATTTTTGAGTTAGATTTCAAAAATTCCGTGTTTCGTGGCAGGGGTGTGATGGTATTTTGATGCATGCATCAACATATTTTTGTGCATGCCCACTATAACATAGATGCAATCATAGTTTATAGTCAGGACTCCCTTTTAAAGGATGTTTTACACTGATTTCAATGTCGAATTGTTTTAACTAATTTTATAACAGACTTCTCAATAAAGGCAGAAAAAATCTCAAACTTTGACATTAAAAAAATAAAATAATTTAATAAAACTCGTTTCATATATAAAATAGTGTTAATAAATGAATTTAAAAGAATGTTTTTATTTATGTATTTTATTTTACATGCAATAATATCTTTGCTGCTTGTAAAATTTTTTCATCTGTAAACACAATGTTAAATTGTAATGTCTTTTAAAAAGTGAAGTAAAAAAATTTTAATTTGAGTTATTTAAAATACCAATTTATATTCTCAATCATCGCAAAAATTTTTTTTTAATTCCAAAATTGTTCTATAAAATAAATATTAACTGGTCACATGATTTCAATTATGTGTGTAGTAAAACTTTACGAACATGTCAGTATCAGATCATGCACCATGCCCCACTTTTCTGGTGCCTGAGAATGTATGAATCAAAAATTTTATTGTTTCGGTTGGCAATTATTTATTTGTGACATTACATAATTATGAATTTAATTCTAGTTAGAAATTAAAGTTCAGTTTAAGAATGAAATTTGATAATTAAAAGTATAAAGACAAGTTCCAAATCAATTCTGCTTTTACGATCCCACTTGCATGACTTAATTCATTCACTAGCTTACCATTCACATAAAATAGCTGCTGCTATTAAAAGTAATAAACTTCTTTTTGCAATACGTAAACTTTAAATTTTTTTTGTCACACAAAATAGCTCAGGCTATTGGATTTTTTTTTCTAAGTGGCTTCATACTACGACAAGAATAAAAACATACTTCTATATGTTTATAAAAAACGTGTTTTTTATACAAGAATAAAAATACATAAATACAAACAAATTTCAATTCAATTTTATTTTATTTTCATAATAAAAAAAATATGGAATGTGGAAATGACCTAATGACATGAATTTCTTGATGACAGAAATTAAAAAAATATATATGTGTGGCAAAATTTCGCAGAATATGACATCAAATGTTTAATTCCATTACAATATTAAAGACATTTTGTAAATCATTTAGGTTTTGAACTACTACTCGCGTTACAACCAAACGCTTTATTATTCTATATACACATTTTTCTTGAATAAGAAGTTAGCAGAGGGGTCGCATGCTAACCATGTTGTTGGAACAGTAGTTGACAAAATTGACCCCCTTCAAAAGGAAGTCTGTGACGGCTGTTAAATCTTTGATGCAGGGTGTGAAAGCGCTGAGGATGATGTAGAAGAAAGAACAAAATCCCGCCACGATGAAGGAGACAAATATGAGGATGAGCAGCCACAAGATGGCCCACAGAAAGTTTCCGTTGCCTGACCCAGCTCCCATCTGAAAAAAAAAAAAAAAAAGAAAAAAGATACCGTTACGCATTTCAAATAAATTATCCAGCATCATCTATTGAACTGTATAGGGGCAACTCAGCTCTAGGCACAGTGATGTGGTGTGGTGTAGTAGTAGTAGCAGTAGCAGTAGCATCATATATTGGATATGGTAGAATAAAAGTAACGGAACTGTGAGTTTACTTTGTAGAAAAATTCATAGAAAAGGGAAAAAAAAAAATCGTTGACATTCTGAGAAAATTCGTGCAACGTAATTTTATTATTTTAATATTTAACATCAACTCATATAATATTGCTTTATATTGTAATTGCTTTAGTTGCATTTCCAATGTACTAATCGGACCCTTATAACACCAGACTATACTATAAACTAGAACTAATGTTCCCTGTATAGTCTGGGTTGGTTAGAATCTGGAGCAAATGCATGTCGTAAAAGCCGATTAAAATGGATTCTCAGAGCCCGGAGGTATAACCGGGTGTGGTAAAGTCAGACTTTTTTTTAGGATGCTCCATGTTTTTGTGCCGCAAGGTCAAGGACAAAAAGGAGCTGCATTTTTTACCCTTTATCATGACTCGTCGGTCTAAGTACACACTGGTTCATGGACATGGTCTAGATCAAGGGTGGCAAACTCAAATGATCTTGAGGGCCACTTTGGAATGCCTCATAACTCCGCGGGCCGCATATAAAATTATATATCCCCATATTAGATTTAGACCCACTAAAGACATTTTTTGCAGTGAAAATTTAAACATATTGAGTTATTGTATTTACTATTATTCTTGCATGTGAACGTAGATAATATAATAATAATGATACTAAACGCACATTATAAAGAAATATATAACACTAAAAATGAAATATAAAAAATATATAAATATAAACGAAATAAAGAAATGAAATCATTAATAAATATCTATTTTACTAATGCGATATTTGTTTCGCCATTCTTTCACTAGCTTTTGCAAATCGATCTCAATTTGGGTATTTGCACTAGCGGGTTCCACCAGGTATTGCAGGTTAGCGTCCAGCATCCAGCGTCCGTTTTGTGTTTCATCAATTTCATTAAAAAAAAAAAAAAAAAAAAAAAAAATTTTTTTTTTTTTAAACCATTCACAGGTATAAGTTGAACCAAAAGCGCTAACAACTTTTTGTGCCAGAGTTTTCAAATTGGAAAATTTCTCTTTTGTTACGTAAGTGTTGTAAAAATCTATTTTTGATTCGGATGTTTCAAAAATGCGTTTTAATTCAATATTGCATTATAAATCAACCAGTTTCATTTAGAGATATCCTGAGGCCAATTCGAATTCAACATAAAAGGGAGAAAGCGAGAAATTTCAAAAACGTTGTTGTATTTCTCTAATTCCAAATTACTGAATCGGCTTTCAAAAATAGCTTAAGTTTTCTTATTTCTTTTGCATATTTGATGTAATTTTGAATATATGGATGCACAAATAATGTATTTTTTTAATACATTGGTTTTTCATTATTTTGGCCATTATAAAATAAATATATTTTGTAAAAGTGTGATAAATCTCACGAGCCGCAAAAATATTCAAGGCGGGCCTGTCCCCCTACTGGTTTAGATGTTAACAACAAGACAATTAATGTTATTTCCAGACTTATATTATTAGAAGGCAATATGCATAAAAAGATCCGGATTCCATTTGCTACCTCGCGTAGGTTTGGTTTTTGGTTTTCGTTAATTAATGAAATAATTTAAATAAAGTACTTCAGTGAATGATGCTAATATTAAAGTTTAATTGAATTATCATGATGAATAATATGCTATTCTGGTAAGTTTCTCATTCATTCGTAACTTTAGGATAATGTTAAGGTATGTTTTTATTTTATTTTAATCGTCGGTAATTGGAAAAATCTCACGTTAGAAGTTTTCAGTGTAGAGCAACTAATAAAAATTTTTTTGTTCTTATTAAATGCAACTATCGAAATAGAAGTCAACCTGCATCATAAAAATTTTTACTTTGTTTGGTTTCATGAAATGAAGACGTCTGATTTCAGCTTTTCAAATTGGTTGGCGAGCTTGTGTGAAATAGGAGTAAGGATGGGACATGATTAGATTTGATGTTAATCAACAGGGAAAAAAACTACTGTGTATTTATGAATCTTTTGGAGGTTTGGTTTGTGTTGACTCTCTACGGTCTGTCTTTTTGTTTTTTCTCTGCACACTTTAGGCTAATTAGACCGGGATGCAATTGTTTAACATGGATTCCGAACTACCACAAACATCCATTCCATGGGCTAGGATTCGAACCTGAATCCCGTGGTGCCAAAGGCCAGAGCGGTAGCCAATTGACCATAAGGGTGCAGGTTTTGGAGGTTTGGTTTGGTTACTCGCTCTACGATCATTTTATTCACATTTTGGGCTAATTAGACCTACCTACAGCTTAACTGTAAGTAGTAGTAGTAAACTCTAGGTAGTAGTTTAACTCGCAGTTTAACGTGGATTCCGAACAACTAACAAACATCCATGCCACGGGCAGGATAATCTTTGGAGGAGTTGTTGTCGAGTTGTGTCCATGGATCTATGATGCTCGCTGTATTAAGTCTCTGAGGATTTAAAATCAGTAATTCCTTATCAATACCTTAGGAGAGTTATTAGTATTTTAAAATTCATGAAATTGATAGCATTCATTTTAGATTTTTATTTGATAAATGATAATTATTTTTAATCTGCAGAGCCACAGGAAATTACTCCCAAAATTAAATCAATAAAAATAAAGTATTACAGGAATAACAATAATAAAAAGAAAAACATTTTTGAAACAATTCTATGTAGAAGTAAAATATTTCAAAAGCTTAAGCAAATAACGATAAGGAGCTGCTTTTGATAACTCGATTCAATGGAAAAAAAAAATACAACATTTTTAAGATAACACGAAAGACAAATATGGCAGACTTTTTAAATAACTTATAGAAAAGAGAGAAATTCCTTAAAATTAAAAAAGATTTTTTTTTAACTTAAATCAATTTCCATAAAATGTTTAACGAATTCTTATAACGCTGCATTCTTTCATTGCTGGCAGTCTATTCAGATATAAGCATGGACACACATTCTTGACATTCTGTAGTAATGGGCTATCACTAAATATTAAAGGATCAATTAACTCTACTACCGGATTTGCTGCGAGTAACTGACAGTAATTTTAAAATATACGGTACATCGATTTATACATCTAACTCAACAAAAATATAGTTTCCACAGAATAGTATCAAAATTAGACAGGCTTGCACTTTGTCCAGATTTTAATTCTATGGAAATTTTGGCAAGATAGCTATCACGAATATTATATGAAAACAATGTTTTTTGACCATGGAACTTATTGGTCAAAAACCGCCTCCTATTACAAACAGCAATTGTGCAAACATGATGTGAATATTTCAAGAATTTATGCAAAGCATAGTATTTTGAATGAAAAATCGCATGTTTGAAGGGAGAAAAAGCAATGAAAACATTATTGAATATTTGTATGTCATTAAAACGTTTATCCATAACGTTTTCATCTTCGTCATTGAAGCTGTGGCCCTATGGTGGGCAAGGTCGTCTGCCTACTGGCAGATTTCGATACATGAGATGATTACATGTACTCATAGGTTACAGTTCCGATCCCAATCAGCATAGCATGCTGGTTTCTTTCTACGAGAGCTATTATGGAAGTCGTTCCTTTCTTTCTGTCATTCTTGTAATAGTAGTGACGTAAAATGAATCTTTAATGAATTTGTCGTATCAGTGACAAAATAATCTCAAGTCGCCGGCAATATGGAAAAAATATTATTTCAGGGTCCATCTGCAAATATAAACAGATTTTTTCCTCGATATTTTCAACAAAAGAATGTATATAGATTTCTTCCTTTAAACTGAGCTGTGTAATCGAACATGGTACTTACGTATTAACGCCACCGCAACAGAAGTTGCGCTAATGCCAATAAAGAGCTGCCAATGCGCCAAAATAGAGACTGTTTTGAATCTATGTTAAACTCTATATCGGCCCATTTTCACCGAAATCTGATTGACTACTTTGTTTTTAAATAAAGTATTTTGAATTTTGAAAGTGTTTTTGATTTTAAATAAAGTGTTTTATATATATTTTATGATGTGTCACAAAAATTGTAAGTGTAGATTGGCGCCACTTAAAAACTGCCAAATCTGTAGCTGCGGTGGCGTTAATACGTAAGTACCTTGAACATGATTTTTTTTTTTTTTTAGTTTGATGATGTATCACTGTTGATTTCCTAATTGATAATAAAAAAATATTGCCCACACACCATAAGTTTTCCAGATTTAAAGTGAGTAATGTGTAATAGAGAGAGCCTGATGGCCGAATGGCTAGCGCTCTGGCACTCGGTGCCACAGGTTTCGGGTTCGAGTCTTGGTTGTGCCACGAATGTTTGTATGAATAGTTGTGCCACGAATCCACTTTAAACCGTATATCCTGGACTAATATGATTTTAGAGCGTAGGGCGTACGGCTGACAACCCTACCCCGTAAAAATAAAAACATCTCGTCTCGAAATATGTCAGTAGGCAGACGGCCTTAGCCCATCATGGGTCTGTTATGTCAATGAAGGAGAAGAATGTGTAATACAATATCTGCTTAATAGCGCCGTTTTGAAAATTGATAAATTTGGTGATTTTTGGTGTTTGGATAATTTTTGATTTTTGGCCAAGTTTTTTTATATTTTGATATATGCATAAATAAAAGATACTGGATTTTGGCACGTTATTCGCAATAAAAAAAATTCTTCGCCAATGTAACAGATTAAACTCCATTTCAACCATAAATTGATAGCAAATATTCTAATGAATATATCTTTTATTAGAGGCAGATGTACTACGAAGATTGTATTTTTGATTTCAGCTTTTAAATTTAATTTTAGTGATTTTATTGCATTTAAATTTCATATGATTGAAAAATAGCTTCAGTGAGATGAAATTCATTTTAATATGAAGATCAAAACTTCCTTTCCTTTATAAAACCCGATACTTAATCTGTCATTCCAATTCTATGATGTACACAATCATTTAGAAAGAAACAAATAAACTGTAAATAAAATTTCAAAATCTGTGATATGAAAATGTATCCATATTTAATTAACTGTGAACAGATTTAGTAAACTATGTTTTTACCTTATAATGAAGATTTTAAACACTAATAATTGAAAATAGATTTCAAAGAGATTTAAAGACTTTAAAATATCAACAATATCTTACTTTTGTTTTGATGTCGTTGGTTCGCATGTATTTCGCAAATAAAAATCGAGTCTAGATTTATGGGTTTTTTTCAAATAAAACGAAATTGCATTACAGTAATGTTTAAAATTTTACTTTCACTGAAAAATAAGTTGATTTATTTTCCGTTTTGGCATCAAATTAAAGAAAATAAATTGACAGACGAATATTTACCGTGATTACAAATTATTAATTATAAATTTGGTAAAATAACAAAATAGTGGCCGTTTGAATTTGGTGTCAAAATTGTTTTCGCTGAAGTCCGCTAAGTAACGGATTATAACTGTAAGTGAAGTGATTTGTAAACAATGCAAGACACCCAGGCTACCACATTTGGCGATTTACCCTCCAATTGGCGCCACAAAAAGTCACCAAATCCCAACGGCCCTATTTTGAGATTTGGCCACAAAATTATTTATATGGTATGTTTTAAAAACATGTTTTGGTTAGTAACGTGCCGATACACACTTTGTTGTTTCTGTACTACTCTTAACTAAAAATATAATGTAGTTATAATATGGCCTCTCAATCGTAAACAATTCAGAAAAATAAAGGAAAATAAATAAACATGAATATTTATTTATTTATTTTTTTTTCCTCTTTTGATTGAATGAAGATTTTTAATACAGATTAAATTTTTTTAATATTAGAATCAAAAAATGCATATTAGTAATTGAATAATTGCTACATTCATTGACATCGGAGATGTTAGCAATTTTGGTGCCACTCGTTCATTGTCTGTATTAAAAATAGTTAAATTGCAAGTTTCTATTGGCTCTTTATCTCTTTAAGGTGTGAAATAACTTGCAAATGACTACATGCGAAAATCTAATGATAATAAAACAAAAATTATGTTACATTTTGAAGTTCCGCCATGTGAATAAACAGTCCTGCCACCAGCTGAATGCCATAAAATTGTTATTTTACTTTCAAGCATTTGTGGAACAGACGTTTTGTTAACTACTTTCAGACATTTTGTCAACTACTTTACATTTTTACTACTATTTTTGCTGAACACGAACGCAGTATTAAACAAGATTTCTTAAGATTGTGATCTTACCATATATTACTGAGAGGGTAATGCACAGATAATAGAGAGTTTTTGCATACCGTACGTTAGTTACCGTAGGACGTCCGTTAGCTTTTTTCTCCCTAGCGCGCATGCTCATAGGAAACTGCGCATGCGTATCTGTCCTACGGTAACTAACGTATGGTATGCAAAAACTCTCTAATGACAGAGGCGAGCCCCTACATACATTATTTTTATTTTAAAAGTCATAGCTCGGTAAATTTTTTTAATTACAAATTTTTATAAAAGATGAAACACGATTTAGTCTTATAAAGAACTGCCCGTCATCTATTTGATTAAAATTCAAACTACGTATAAATTTATAACTAGGATTTTAACTGATCAAAGTAATTGATCCACCTCTCAAAAATTTTCCAGAAAATTAAATGCCTTCCAGGAGGAATTTTAGGGGGGAACTACCCCGCATTTGAGTATCTTAAAGAGAAAACCGGAAAATCCGATCAGGTAGTCCGACTCATGAAGCAAGATACTGAACGTTCCAAATGTCATTCCATCGAGTCTCCTTGTTTTTTTTAAACATTGTCTACAACAAAGCCACCTGCGGACTGCACCTCTGCCTTAATGACTTGATAATATTTTTTTTATTGGAAATGTACATATTTTGTGTGAGCTAGACAACTAGCCATCTGGCCGCCAGATTAAGAAATGCTGGAATAAATGACAGTCTTTAAAAGGTGTACAATAAACATAGATTAATAAACGAACAAGAATCAAGATATGCTATGAAAAAAAAATATTAACACAAATTATAATAATAAAAAATATAAGATCAACAAAAACAGACATGCATAATTTGCATGCTGAATTGAAAATGAAATCTTGCAAGTCAATATAAAAAAAAAATCTACTTTCATTTGCCGAATCCCACAATCTTATCTAATTTCATTCGAGTTATTTCTTTATAAAGTGAATGTTATCAGTCAAGTGGGTCGATGGGTTACAATATCATTCTTTTTTCTTTTTAAATATAAAAGTTCCGATAACATTTAAAGATACGGTCAAACAATCCCTTTGAAGAAGATTCATACTTTAATTTTTCCAATAAAGAAATTTTAAAAATTCAACATTTCTAGAAAAAATGATTCATTCTATGTTAGAAAAATGTTTAATAAATTAAACATTTTTTTTCTAACATAAGTCATCAAGGTTTGTTGTTTGTAAAGTTGAACAGGTTTTTATTAGAGACGTGTATTATTGAATTTTAAATAAAATTCGTGAATCTTGGACGTGTATCAACAGAAATTTTTTATAGATAATTTTACCCTTAAATTATTTTTATAATAGAATAATTTATACAACCATTTCATTGATATACACTAATTATTGTATAAATGAAGAGAAATAACATGTATAATATCTTCCAGTTTATAATTAAACATAAAATCTTTTAAATTATTCCAAAACAAATCATATCTAATTAAATATAGATTCCCATTTACAAAAATTTAGCTGTCAAAGTTTATTTTGTATACAACAAATTATATAAATCTCAATTTAAATCAAAATGAAATATAAAGTGAAATTCTCATTATATGCATCAAAATTAAACAGGTATTAAGACTATCAATTTGATATATATTATGATTACGCACATTTTTATACTCAATTTACAATTATAAGTATTATACCCCTTTCTATTGAATAATGAATCATAATAACAAGTGAAATAACTTTCATTTCATACCACAATTATTTCAGTCATGAAATTAGGATTAAATTAAAATCCAAGACACATCTACATTTTTTTTTTTTTTTTTTTTTTTTTTTTTTTTTTTTTACCCTTGTCCATTTTTAATGCTATCTCGGGTTTCACTAGTCCTATGCTTCTTGTATTTTTATTAAGTTTATTATCGCTGAGAATGTGGCCTTGATGACGTACTTGCGACTTAATGGCAATGAGTCCAGAAAGGCTCCGATCCGAATTAGCTGGCAGCGTCAATTGTAACATCATTTTCAGAAACGAAAAAACTCAATGGCAATTTTCACAGAGTGTAGAATGAATGTATCTTACATATATAGCGAGTTTGTCTGATAGGAATTTTATGGAGTTTATCACGTAAGTAACATAAATTGTAGGTCAATTATTTCTAAAAAGACTCCCTCTGTTATCGGCCAGTAAACACTATTTATTGCATACATTCATGAATCAAAAAATCTTCTTGAATATGTATTATCAATACTTATTTTTCCAGAATTTAACACTTTTGACTTTTTGATTTGGTTTGTCACTGTACCGTCATTTTGTGCACACTTTAGGCGAATTAGACCATGACCTACAGTTTAACGTGGATTCCGAACCACTCACAAACATCCATGCCACCGCCAGTATTGGAACCTGAAGCCTATTATAGCGAAGGTCAGAGCGATAGACAATTGACCATCAGGCCGATTTGACTTTTGAAATTTACAAAGAAAACTGAATAGTCGTATGGTTTCCTGTAACTTCTAAAGTGCTACGTCATTTAACAAAATTGTCGACACTAAATTAACAAGCATAAAAAGAAAACATTCTTATTTAAAATGAATACCTTTTAGTAAAATTTAATATATTTATGTTGTATTAATAAAACGTGCCTTCAAATTCAATAAATAACAGTAATGGTACAACGACTATTTTTTACATATTTTTTTTAAACAATTGTTTTATATAATGTTGCTTAGACCATTGGTTTTAAGCAATTTCTACGAGTATTTCTTATCCTTATTATTACTTTAATATTTACTTTTATTTTAATCCTTATTATTACAATAATTTTTACATTATATTACAAAGAAAATTGAATACTAGTATCGTTTTTATCGCGCTTCTAAAGGCTACGCCATTTAACAAAATTGTCGACACTAAATTAACAAACAAACTTCTAAAATGAATACGTTTTAGTAACATTTAATGTATTTCTGTTGTAAATATTAATAGAGTTTGCGTTTCAAATTCAATAAATAACATCAAAGATACAACGACTATTTTTTACATTTTTTAAACAATTTTTGAGTAGCTCGTTTATTAAAAGCAGCTAAATCGGTTTAACAATATTTTTATTTTAATAGCTATTCTCTTTATATTTACTTAGATTAGGTGGATCATTATTTCTTTTGAAACCAAAAAAGTACTAGTCCATAAATATATTATCCATACTTAAATGACTATTCTATTTTAAAATTTTAGTAGTCAGAGCGATTCTATATTTCATTATACACATATTATTTATACCATATCATTAATACTACTGTGTCCAAAAGTGATCAATTTTCAATCTAAAATTCCCGGGGCTTATGGTATTTCCATTTTTTCTTCTTTTTTAGGTTGCTGGCACTGTCCTTGACGTATGTGTGAAATTTGATGTCGAAATATTCATTAGTGTGTGAGTTAAGCTTGGCTTTGTGAGACGCTAAAACTGATTCTGACGATTTTTGAAATGCCTGAATTAATTGAGCAAAGAACTTGCATTAAATTTTGTTTGCAGAAAGTTGCAGAAGACATTCCGTGAGCAATCCTATATCGGAAAGAAGTGTGTAGAAGTGGTATAAACAGTTCAAAGGCAGAGAACGCGTTGAAGACGAAGAGCCCTCTGGTCGACCATCAACCACCACCGACGAAGCTCACGTCCAAAAAAATTTAAGATTTGGTGATTGCAAACCGTCGATTTACAATTAGAGACCTTGCTGCTGATGTTGGAATTTCAAAAAGATCGGCCAATTTCATTTTGGGCCTCAAACGCGTCAAATCTCGATTGGTACCGAAAACACTAAATGCGCCAGCTCACACTGCATTGGTTCTTCGTGACTTTTTCGTCAAAAATTAAGCCCATATCGTTCCACTACCACCGTATTCAGACCGTTTGACTTCTGGCTATTCCCTAAACTCAAAAGACCACTCCGGTGACACCGTTTTGAGTCGATTGAAGATATTCAACGTGAATCGCCGAGCGCTTTGAAGGCCATTCCTGCCGACAACTTTTTACCAGCCATTGAGGATTGGAAAAAACGTTGCCATAAGTGCATTGTGCCCGGGGATTACTTTGAAGGCGATGGAATAAATAAAGAGCTTTTGAAAAAAATAATAATAATAATAATAATAATAATTGGTCTTACTTTTTGGGCACAATGGTATATATGAGACGAAATAATCTTTTATAGAATTGATCCTCAAAGAGTGGGGCACAACATCCAAGGCGGTCTCACATGGATTGAAATTTTAAAAATTTAAAAACATTTATAAAATGTTTGTTTTTATGTTTTTTTTTTTTATTAAGTGTTGTTTATAAACGTTTTTATAAAAAGGTTATTTTTATAAAAATATGACGTACTTCATAGACGTATTTCAATAGTAAGTAATATAAATATAAATAATATAAGTAAGTGAAAAATCAATAAAAAATAATGAATAATTTTTTAATAAACACAAATTTCCATTATTCTAAACTACAAAAATCATAATAATTAGTCTCATTAATTATTATTTTGTTAGGAATTTCTCATTCTAAATTTAAAATTATTAAAAAAAAATTTATTTCCACTACAATGCATTTATGCGTCTTTCGAATTTGTTTTTAATTAGTTACCATTAGCTCATAAGGTCAAAATTAATATTTCTTTATAACTTCATTTGCTGATATATATCAAATGAAAAAAACAATTTTTTTTAAAAAATAGACAACAGATTTCATTAATGACTGCTGGCATTAAAATGTTTATTTATTTTTCTATTAAGAATTAAATATTTGTTGTTAGATATTGTTACATTTCAATAAGTTGGATTAATTGCAACGCCAAAGTAATAATAATAATATTCTCATTTTGATTTAAAATACATCTGCTATTCATCAACTGTTAAAAAAAAAAAGTAATCTGAATAAATACTGTGTCACTGTGTCATTTAATGATGAAAAAATGTTTAATGCAAGAGAGGAATTTTTCCTTGTTAAGCAAGACGTAGAAGTAAACAGTTTTGAGTACCACTGCTTTTACAAATTCGATCTTACAATTCTATACAGAAACATTACAAATTACTACATTACACTTACATAATTTCGATTACAAATTATAACTAAAATAATATTAAAAATAATAAATTTTTTTGTTTGCTAAAAATAGAATAAAACTGGCATTTGCATTAGAACAACTCTAGGCGGGAAATATGGGGAAAAAATTGAACGCCCTATTTAAACAGAATTAAAATCGTTTTCCTCGTATATCACTGGGATTTTGAAACTTATAACTGTCATCTTAAATATGGACACGCAAAATCCTTACATAGATATAATTCCAAATTACAGTTATCAATTATAATTGCTGTCACTCTGTTCTGTACAAGGATAGAGTCATAAAATAACTTACCTTGTAAATCGAATGATAATAGTTCGTTTATTAGAAAGGGAAACAAACGGCGTTCATAAAGGTTCTTGTATCGTATAGGAGGCGATGTTTATCTTCGAATGTCACGTGCGGGAAAACTATGATGCATCTCGTTCTAAGAGCATCATGTGGTATTCGAAGTCAGGTGACCGGTTGGGCGGCAGGCAAAGTCGTTTGGTTGCATGTTCCGCTTCCGAAATGAAGGTGTGACGTTCGAAGAGTTTTTTTATCTTCTAAACTTTTTTCTATTTCTTATTGTTTTGACAATCAGTTAGCGGAGGGGATGATGTCAGGTTGCACGCGTGGGTATTTGCAAAGAGATAACTGAAAATCAGTAGCTGATTCTTGTGAAAGGAGTTGTCATTTGATTGCATATATCAGCGGTTTCAATTTTTAAACATGCTGGAAACTTTTGAATGCAATAAAAAACTATTATCACTCTTCTCTGACAAGAAGGAGCTGAAAATATTTTTTTCCTGCTTGTGTAAACTAAAATAAAAAGAAATTCATCAATGAATAAAAAAATTGAGGTATATTTAAAATTAAATTTAACGAAATTTTTAAACAGCAAGGGTGATCAATTGCTACCATGGGATAAGAACACGGCAATATTTCATCCACTTTCTTTACTAATTATGATTGAGCAATATATATATATATAAGTTTATTTTTCATTAAAAATTATTATATTTGTAAACCGAACATAAAAATTTAGTTAAAAATACTTGCTATTCATAAACTCATGTATTAAAAAATACATGCGCCGACTCGTGGTTCAGTGGCAATGCGCGCAGGATGCAAGAAGGATCAGATTCGAATGTGTTATGGCATTGTTGTAGTCACTGCTTTCAGAAACGAAGAGACTCGATGGGCAATGAGTGTAAAGCGTCTCACATGGATAGACAGGCTTCTTCGTGGGATTTCTCCTGTTTTTTTTCCCATATGGCACTCAAATGTGAAGCAATTACCCATAGAAGTTCTCCTGCAAGGCCTTTTTTTCATCACCTATCGACAGGCTGTTCGCGGCTTGCATCAGTGATGATATAATGTCCACCGATATTCAACAACATAAAAATTCATAGATCGGCTTAATTTCAAATGAACGATGTTCTAATATCAAAACTGGCGAGACACATGGCCCAATGATAAAACGCACAATTAGCAGGCACACGGTCCGAGGTTTGAATGCACGGGCGAGTTGTGTTGCAGTCGCTGCTTTAAGAAGCAATGAGACTCGATGGCGAGAGTGACAGCCTGTGAAGGAATCTCCCATTAAGAGTCCGATTCCCCCTTCTTCATTAACACAACAGCCCCATAGTGAGATTTCAAGACAGGGGATATTTTTCTTCTTACGGAGTAGGGTTGTCAGCCCTACGCCCAACGCTCTGCAGTCATATTAGATATCGGGACCTGCGGTTTAAAGTAGATTTCGAACTTTTACAAACATTCATGGCACCGCCAGGACTCGAACCCGAAACCTGTGACATCGAGCGTCAGAAACAATTAGATTGATTGGTGATATTTTCGAGTTTTGTTGCCATGAGACCTGTAGTTATGGGACATTCCGGTGAGCTGGTCGGAGTATTACATAAATAAAATCCCAAACCCCAGAAGTTTAATATATTTATATATATTCCAAAAACATTTAGTTTGAAAAGATATTTTAAACATAGCTAACAATGAAACGGGAAAAAATTCAACTTTCGGAAATCAAAATTAGAAGGTTGAAAAAAAAAAAGGATTAGCATATTTAATACCATTTGTTTTAAAAGGGAATTTGTTGTTAAATTAATCGCAAAATTTTAAAAGACCACTCCATAACTCTTTGCTAGCAAATTGAGAAATAAATCAAAGCATTAGGTTTTTACCAGTTGTAGTCTTTATTTAGATGTAAAATATATGTTTTACAAAAAAAGAAAGAAAGAAGAAAAATATTTATAATTTCCATTCTGGATAAATAATCCCAATTTACCAGTCTTGATATCATAATTCAATGATACAATTCGTAGTAGTTTTGAATCAAATATAATTTGTGTATTTTATTAATTTAGTTTATTTATTTAATTAATATTATTTTATTAATATATCTTTAAATATCGTTTGGCTTTTTTGTTTCATTTGTGTATACCATCAACAGCGATGAGAAGAGAATATTGCTTTTCGGTAGAAAACTTTTTAGAGATAACTGATAGTAAATTCTGACCAGACGCTTGCACTTGATAGCCAATCGGCTAGCGCTCTGGCCTTCGGCACCATAGGCTTTAGGTCCGAATCCTGGCGGTGGCGTGGATGTTTGCTAGTGGTTCGGAATCCACGTTAAAATGTAGGTCCCGATCTAATTAGCCCAAAGTGTGTACAAAATGACCGTAGAGTGGCAAATCAACCCACCAGACGCTTTACTAACTACAACCGATGACGCCATCAAAATTACGTCTTAGTATTACTATTCAATAATACAATATGTGTGCTTTATTAATGTATTATATAATTATTATTTTATTTAATTAATTAATATTTATTTTGTAATTGTTGTCAATCGTCGAATCTGTGGCGATCTACGTACATTACAACTAGAGCTTTTTAAATATTTGGTCCCTTTTATTGTGACTAATTCATATAAGAGAATAAGTTTGAATAGCACAATTAAAAAGTATCAACCAAAACAATATTTTGAATCTTTTACTGTCACAAAATTAAGTATATTGGTTCATGATTCTAATTGAAAAAAAAAAAAAATCTAATGATAAATTACAAACTCGTGAAATGAATTTTGTTCAGCAACTACCATTGCTGAGAAATATTTCAGCTTATCTATTGATGTAGTAAAGATTATGTTTTAAAGTACATTAAAAAAGAAAGAATTATTAATCAAGAAGAATTTATTCATCAAAAAAAAAAATTGCAACGTATGAAGTATTTTAATTATTGCAAAAAGCAAATTAAAAATTGCTTTTTGAACCCGAGTCTATTTTTTAGAATAGAGAAGTAGTCATATTTCAAGATAGTGGAAGCTTTAAAAAAAAAAAAAAAACATCACTATTTCATGTCAGCGGATTTCGTCTCTTAATTTTATTCTATTTTTGCTAGCCAATCAAATGCCCGGAAGTAATGCAACACATAAACGTCATCACAATAGCCATCATGCATACTTTGTTTTAAAATTGAGATAACATTCTCTCTATCACAGATTGCACTGAGCGTAGTATTCGTTTTGAGTGCAAGGCTGTATCTAAATACAGGAAATTCTAAATGACCTTGGCATATTTTAAAAGCGCCAAATAGTCAATTGCTGCAGTTTATATAAATTTCAAAAATTGTATGTCGTATTTTAACGCCAAGTGAAAGAATTATTAGATGCATTCACGTTCTATACTTTATAAAGTGACAAATTTCTCTCAAGAGATATAAAAAATATTACGTAGTGAAAAATAGTTACGTACAGCAAAAATATCACATAATTTGAAAGATAAATTCGTTATCTTTTTGAAAATATTCAATCTTTGAAGATATTTCTTCTAAGCCTGTAATGTTTGGTGAGATTAATCTTGATCTTTGGAGTATGATAAAAAAAAAAAAAAAAAAAAATAGTGTGCTTTTAATATCATTATTAATTTTCTAAGTTCTGAAAATAATATTCCAGTGAAAGATATTTTTATTCTATGAATATGATCTAATTATACTCAAATACACAATTTACCCCTGTAAACCAACATGTAGAACAACTTCAAAGCTTTTTAATTTTCTACTAAATATTTATACGTTTCATTAAGTATTTTCTTTAAAACTCATACATTTTTTACCGATTAAGACAAAAATTTAGCTTGAAATATCTATCCAATATCATTAAAATAATATACAATTGTACACAATTTGAACATTCATGTATATGATGCTGTCAATTTAATTATTGCCGTTTCTGATAATCTAATTTTTTAAAAATATTTCTTGCATGAAAATTTTTGTTTCTAATTTAGATTTAAATCTAAAACGCATACATCACCCAGATTTTCATTAAAAAATAGAATTAAAAAGCTGAAAAACATCCCATTATTAAAAATATGTTTTTAATATTACTCTTGATTTGAATCTACATACTTTTCCTTTTAAGCTGGACTAATTTTTTTCTAAAAGAATACAAACATTTAATTTTTTTTTATATATATAATTTTTACAAACAATTTTAGTAGATACAAAAAAAAAAAAAAAAAAAAACATCTCATTTTTGTAGATTTCATATCAAAGATTCCTTCTAGTACCCGATTTATTTATATCCATATTAAAGATTCTTTATTGTTTCCTGCTTTTTGTTTCACTCACGAAATATTTAACTCAGGGAATCTCCAGACTTATTAAGCCATTGGGCCAAGACCTTGCCAACTCATCGTACCAACATAAGTATGCAGTTTTGAATAACAAGCAATTTTTCGTTTCAGAACTAGCCGTCCAATGAGATATCTATGACGAAGGCAGTTGCCTCCGCTACTTTTAGTTGGCACTTGCGTTCAAAGGTCAAGAACATGTCATTACGACGGAGATGCCATCTTACGCTGGAATAGGCAGCGCCATCTTCTGGGGAGCGCAGGAATTATGCAAAAACGTCAATTATGCTTGGTTAGTTGAAGTATACAGTCCCATTTTGTAGGGAATCTAGATCATGTTCTGGGAAAGTTTTGCTGCATTATCGCTTGTCTGAAAGTTTGATCTGTCGCACAAATGTGTTTGTGGCTTTCTGCCCTCTTCCCCTTCTAAAAATTAAATATACAAAAATAGTAATAGATCCAAGCTAACTGATCAGCAATTGCTGCTGACAATTTCCACTAGTAAACTTGATCTACAACTGCAAACAATTGTCAGTAGAAAGCTGCAACTACATAAATCGCATTAATCATAATTATAACGTTTAATTTAGTCATATATTGTAAGTTTTTAGGGCAAATTTCCTATCCTACATTACCGCTCAATGTCTTCATGTATGTCAGTTATTGTGTTTCTTATTCTTATATAATTATTATTTTGCATGATTTATTTACATTGTAAATTATAATCAAAATAAACTTTGGTGGCCCGGATTGATGGCATTCACAGGCGCATTTTGGGGACCCCTGATTTAGATAGTGCCTTAAGTAAAAAAGATTAGTAAGAAATACTTGGTAAGACAAAGAAAAAAATATTCCAGATTTATAATTTCTTTTTAAATGTGTCTGCAAACTTTTGTTTATTTACTTAATATTTTAAAATAAACTTTACCTCTTGCATCTAATACTAGACATATATGAAAAATTTATTATCATATTATATATTGCGATATCACACTTAATAATCCATGTCCATTATTAAATTTTCGATTCTCTCATTTCTTCCCATCTTAACATTAATGTTATAGAATTATGCCCTGTAAATGACAATTCTTGTTCAGAAAAGTTTTCCTGTAATGATGTGCCTGCATTAAAGTTTCAGTCTTTAATAATTTCTTGGAGCTCTCTTGACACAACAATGTATCCAGGTTCAAATTCCGTAGTTTATTTACATTGCTTAAGACACAGATAAGGAATATAAACTGTACATGACTGACTTATTTGAAATACATACTTCACACAATTTATGACAAGGATGTTAAATGCTCAAAGTAATAGGAACCACCTCTCAATAAATACAGCTGAGTCAGAAAAGATGCTTACAAGAGACTGAATGGCATAGCTGTAGCCACTGCTTTCAGAAATGAGGAGATTCGATCACAATTGTGACAATATGTATAAAAACTTCTCCAATACAACACGCAAATCCTGAGCAGTTACCCCTAAAAGTCCATCCCTCAAATCCAATCGGTGGCTGTTCATTGTATATGTAAATAAAACTCGAGGCCCATCGATTTTACAGCTACACAAATCGGGGTCTGTGGAATCTTCTATTCCCCAAATAATTTTTAATTTTAATTCCTTATACTCACTTTAATTCCCTACATTTATAAGTAATATAAAAAAATAAAAAGAACTCGTTAATTTTATCTATTATAAGTAATTTAATGTCTTAATTGTCAAATTAAAAAAAAAAAAAATTATGACCAATTTTAAAGGTTTTGTATAAATCAAATACATAATATTGGGGATGAAATTTATTTTTCAAATTCATGGAAATGAAACAGAAGTCATAATTAATCTAGTGTAATAATACACATGTATAAAGGAAAAACAAACGACATTAATATAAATTTTAATACTTCACTAAATCAATTTGAAATATTCATCTGACAGAGAAAAAAAGAAAAAGACAATTATGTTCAAAGTCAAGCCAATTCTTTTCATATTTTTGTCTTTTCTACTTCCCTGGATGACTTATCATTGAAAAGTAGTTTCTATTACTTTGTGCAGTTAGCATCCTAGTCTTGACACACATATGGAAAAAAAATAGTATAAAAATAAATATGAAAAATATAAAATGGAACTGTAGATGTGAATCAAATCATTCACAGACAGTTCCAGACTTTTTCTTGTTAAATGAAAATATACACTTTTCTGATTATTAAGCCATCGATTCTTATGTCCAACTCAGCACACTGCTAGGATACACATTCACTTTTAATTACTGGCAAATCTTTTTTTGTTTTGTATCTCCCATAGCTTATTCCAGTTTGACAATTCCTTCATGACACTGTATTTCCCAAAATACACTGGTGGACAAAATTAAGAGATGGAAAGCATTTTCGCACATTTCTCTAAAAATACCGCACAAAACCTGGACAGTTGATTGCCATATACGGTCACTGTAGCGCTATTGGCCCCGAGATAAGTTTACGTATTCTTGTGGGCGTTGCTAAGCCAGCAGGAGGTATAAAAGTCCGCATCGAGCTGTTCATCTTATTCCACTCTTCAATACAGTTGTAGATTTTAGTACATTTTTTGAATAATCTTGTTGTTTCTTGCTGGTTTTTAGGTGAAATGAGTGAACATCATCATTTAGACGAAGGTATGAGGTGGAGAATTGTGGGTAGACTTGAGGCAGGCCAGTCCCAAGCTCAGGTTGCTAGGGAATTGGATATAACACCAAGCGTCATTTCCAATTTAGAGGAGTCAATTTAAAACTAGTGGGACAGTATGCAGACGACCAGGACAAGGTCGCCCGAGGGCTACAACGGCCAATGAAGACCGGTATTTGTTCCTTTCAGCTATGCCAGAGGACGGCTACAGCCACTCAATTGTCTAAGGGCCTCGCGGCTGCTACAGGAACATCAATTTCGAGTAAGACAGGAGTTTCCAGGAGACTCCTTGAAAGAGGGCTGTATGCCAGGAAGCCCGCTATTTGCATCCCACTACCTCCCTCCCACAAAAGAGCGGTAGAATGGTGCAGACAACATCAAAATTGGACACAGCTTCAATGGGCTAATGTTTCTCTTCACCGATGAGTCCAGATTCTGACGGCTATTGATATGGAGGGAACCTGATACCATCCTAGCAATGTTATCGAAAAGGGACCATTATGCTGGTGGAGGAGTCATGGTTTGGGCAGGGATCATGCAAGATACCCGCACACCGCTCCATGTGTTTGACAATGGTTCTGTGAATGCCCAGAGGTACAGGCAGGGAGGAGGTCCTAGAGCCCTATGTGTGTCTTTTCAGGGGCGCTGTTGGCCCCGAGTTCATTTTTATGTACGACAATGCGCAACCACATAGGGCTCTCATGGTTGATGAGTATCTGAAAGCGAGATATTCAACGAATGGATTGGCCAGCCAAATCCCCTGATCTGAATCCTATTGAACATGCTTGGGAGAGCTATTGTGATGCGGCAACCTCCCCCAGAACCATTCTGGAGTTAAAAATTGCTCTGGTGGAAGAATGGGAAGGTCTTCCACAAGCCCTCCTTAACTCCCTTTATTAACAGCATGCATACTGCGCATGCTGTCTGTTTGTCAGGGTGACCATACACCATACTAGAGGCAACACACACTGTACAAGCCTCACTTTTATTGTCATCTTTTATCCTTAAGTTCAGACTACATTGGATTTATTGGCAATAAGTCATGCCAGTGAATGGCGCTCTCATTTTTTGTTTTGCATACTTTATTATCATGGAATAAACTATATCCATACCAAATTTCATTTATTTATATTCAGTATTTTTTGAGATATTTGGGAAAATGTCTTCCAACTCTTAATTTTGTCCACCAGTGTAATTATTATTAGAGCCATTGTTGTATCTGTATGAGCTGCAAATAGCATTTTTCATACACCTACATTTAATAATTAAACTATTTACAAATGTCTAAATATTATTTTTTAAATCGAGGATAAATATGCTGTTTCGTTATACACTCAAAAGTTTTATGTTGTATTTAAATATCAATTTCTTGTATTCGTAATAATTACAAAGTCAGTGCAATACTGAACATAAATTTGATTAAGAGAAAAATAAAACATGAGACAAATTTTTTTATATACAGAAATTAGTTTTAATGTTTTTTTTTTTATTTCCAGTGTTTTTAGCAGTTATATTAGGATTTCTCCTTGTAATGTGAACCCTGTTATTATCAGGTTTAATTCCCAACTTTGCAGCCCGACTACTCACATCATGGTATGCGAAAGGTGAGGATCGAACAATATAGTCTTCATCCATTGCATTAATTTGCTGTACAGCTTTCTTTCTCAGTCTGTTGTGGGGCAGAGGTTGATCTTCACATAACACAGGATTCATGCTATGCTTGCCACCTTTTGGCAGTGGTAAAGAATACTAAAGGAGAAAAATAATCATACAACTATAAAATCTCATATATCCCACATACTAGATTAACCTTATTATATAAAATTTGTTGAACTTGGCTAGTTGCAGAACTTGGTCAGCCAAATCCAAACTCCAGTTAATTTTTATCTAACTTTCAAAGATAAAATGTACAATGTATCACTAATTATTCCCCCCTCCTCTTTAATCTGTTTGGTATTAACCATTAGCCAGGGATAAACAATAAATTACAGGAAAGTGAGAGATATTTTTTAAATATGGTTTGCATTTCCATTCTTCATATTATTTTATACCTATTGGCCATGAATGAAGCCACTAATTTAATAAAATATATGATACATAAATTTTATTTTGTAACTAATGTGTGAACAAAGTTACTAAGTTATTTCTTTACTCTAAGAATAAAAAAAATCTTAGAGTTGTAAGAGAACTCAAGTTTGATGTTCCATTATATATATATTTCTTCTGTTTATAACATTCAGATTTACCTTATCGTTATCTAATGCTATCATTAAAATATACTTTTATTTGAATATTACTTTCACAAGGCAAATAAAAGAAGTTTTTATTTTCAATTTAAGTAGTATTTTAATATGTAAAAAGAAAAATTCACAATTGGTAATATTAGTGACCTAAACTTGTATTTAATCTCAAAGATTTTTATGGAGTAGTAAAGTTGAATTTATATTCTGACCAATTTTTTGGTACTTGGCAATATTCTGTATTCAGCTTAAATATCATTTTTTTTCCTCCTCCTCTTCTTTTATTTATAATTTTCATCCTTATTTTACTTATACCAGTACAGATAATTACATCTATTAATAGTTTAAAATTTGTAATCCATACTATCTTGTATATTTCTGCCCCAGGGATGTTGAATAATCAGGGAGTTACAGTGAATTGAATATTTTTCATGCATTTTTTAAAGGATTATAAAGAAAAATTATATTCATAATAGATTTTAAAACATTAAGAAAAAACTTACTCTTGTGCCTCTGATTGGAAGTGGCCGTCGAAAGTTAATATGAATCTGTTTTAAACCATCATCATTGACCGACACTGAAACTCTTTTCAAAGTTTTGTTTCCACAGTTTGAGCAAAACTGTTTTGTAACATTATTTGTAGTTCTGCAAAAGTTAAAAAATTGGAGCAATTAGTATACATTATTTTCCATAGAAATATAAGTTTTAGGGGGCTTGAACGAGAAAACAAGAGTACATCATATAAATTTTAAAAAAAATTTATTTCCAAGTTATTATATTGCTACACTGAAATTCAATAAACATACTTGCTAATCTTGGAAACAATTATTACATTAATAATAAACATCACATAAATAACCCTACATTACATTATATAAATAACCTTACATTAATAATAAACAATAATTATTACTGTTTTTAGCTAGGCAATTCTAAATTTTTGAATGTGTTTATTATTATCTCAATATTGATTTTTAAATCTATCAAGCAAATTTTAATGCCAGCATAAATGTCGTAATGAATTGTCTATACTAATAATTTTCTTTTAGTCACAGTACACACTTGGACCCATAAAATAAACATCTGCAACACAATTAAATTATGTTCAAAAAACAGGTGTAGTTAAGATTTCTTTATTAACAATTTAATTACTATCTTATCAAAAATTATTGTAAAGGCTTTTGATAAAATTTTTTTGTTATATTATTTAACATTTAATAGGGTCTTTAAGCACGACAATTCTCTCTATTTTTTGTCAACATTAAAAAATAATAAATAATAAAGTATTTTAGACATGATCAATTTTTATTTTTAATATTATTGAATGACAACTTGCTTTGTACTAATTTGACACAGGAATATTTGAAAATCCACTTTTAAAGAATAATGGTGAATAATACTAACATCTGTTGAATAATTGCAATGTCCCATTGTAATCAAATTTGCTGATAGCTTTGAATATATATATTATAGATTTCTTATACAATCTTGGAGATGTCATGTTAAATGTAGATGAAGGACAATATATTTTGTGAATCACCTGCTTCATACATTAAGTATGTTATCTATGAATCTTTATTGTGCTTTTATATAATATAGAGGTGTTGCTACTTTAAAATTGTACCTTTTAAGAATATTTTACACATAATTCTGAATTTTTATAATTTATAATAAATTTTTGAGTAGATTAACAGCCATTGAATGTGAAATTTCAATACCTTTCCGAAAAAATTCTTTGTAGAATACTCTTGTTTAATATTTTGCACATTGCTCTTTGCTTAACATTTTGAGCACAAAAATATGTGTGTGTGTTTATCAATTTTTTTTTTATAAAAAATAGTTTCGTTATAAATATTTCATAAAATATTATCAAACAAAACTTAAAAGTTATTTAAATCAAGAATTGCTGTAAAAACACTTTGCTTATTACTTTATATATCAAAAATACTCAAATAAATTTTTGTTAGAAGTAGAGGTATGATAGTAGTTATTAATATATTAGCTTATCTTAATATTAAATTACTCATATGGATAAGAGCAAAATATGTCTATTAGATGGATATTTAAAAATGTATCGAATGTGGTGATTTTTGATGTAATGTGATAAGAAAATATTGAAAAAAGAAAGTCTTACTTAAAGCATGAATAGCAGCGTAGAATAAATACACGTGCTTGCTTGATGAGCATGCCTTCAACTGATACAACATTTAATCCTATTTGGATCAATACATTCTAAAGGATAAAGATGACAAAATTAAACACATTCATTCATTTAAAAAATAAACAGAAAAATAGAAATTGAAAGTTTATAATTTTCATACTTGAATGCAGAAATCAGTTGTAACACATGCAACTTCAACTGAAGAGTCTAATTTCAATCCATTCATTTTTTCTTGGATTTCAGCAATATTTTCTGGTGTCACCCAACCATCTTCGTCACCATCATCACATTCATTCTCTTCTTCCTCGCTTTCTTCTTCTGATACATTTTCCTCACTTTGAGCTACGTCTTTGATTTCATCTTTGTCTTGAGAAATATTTTTATCATTTCTAATTATTTCTTCATTAACATTATTATTGGAATTCTCATCTGTTTGATTTTTCTCTGAATTATTTTCTTCAGTAATATCTTCATCATTCAAGTTATTACTGTCACTTTCAAGTTTAATTGATGTACCAGATTTCTAAAAGAAATAAACTTAGAAATACACAAATAACAAATAATAATACATTAAAAAGCATAAATTAATTTAAGATAACTTTTAAAAAACCGGTTTTCTTTTCCTTTTTATTACCTTTTTTTGGAACATAAAATCCACATGTGTCTTTCTCTGAAAAAGCTGGTTTATTTTCAATCTAATAAAAAAAAAAAAAAAAAAAAAAAATGAAGCATGTTAATTAATCAAAACAAACAATTGTATATAAACAGATAATAATTTTAATAAATTGTGTGAAACTAACATATTTATTTTATATGATTAAATACACATAATTTTTATAAAATTGTTGAGTGAAACTGAAGGCATAAATACTTTTATACATTTTATCATAAGCATACCTTTAAACAAATATTCAAATTACTCAACTCTTTCCTACAATTCATTTTTTATAATTAATAATTAAAACAATAGCTTTATCTATTGTGTTGGCCAGAAAAGTACATTCAGTTTTTACAACATACTTAAATAAAAATAACCATTCCTTGAAACCACACTTTCTTGCCAACCTAACACATAAAAAAATATATATATACAAAAATGCAACTAAAGTAATCATTACAAATATTTAATATTGAATTTTTGGTAATAATATTAAAAATTTTAATAAAATGTTGACATATCAAAAATATATATCATACATGTGAAAAAATAAGCTTAAACATTTTATATGGTACTTAAATTTCTCAGATACCACATGATTAAGACTTAAATTAAATTAAGACACTTTTTCAATTATATAATATTTTATTATGGAAATACACACCTTAGGTGTTAAATTTTCTTATTTCTTTATAATTTATCAAAATATTAAAGTTTCAATGCAATATCTAAAAATAAAATTTATTTCAGGAGATTTATGACGTCTTGTGTTAGTCAGTTTAAAGCATGTTTTCTTCTTTAAAAGTTGTTATATGCTATTATGATGACTTAATTGCATGTAAACTTTGAAAAAATTAATTTTTAATATATTTTTATTCCTATTTAAATACACTAACTAAATTATGTACAAGCATGATTCCTTAAAATCAGAGACCCTGAAAAATTGATAAAGGGAAAAAAAACCCTCTTATATGCTGTATAAGCAAATGCATGAATGGATCCTCTTGTATTATAGAAACATGTAGTCTAGAACAAGCTATGCATTTAACCAACTATTTCTTATAATTTGTATATTAATATAATAATTTGGTATAGGTACTGCTGTCAAAATTAATAGAAAGCATTAAATAATTGTTTATTTAGTTAATTCATAGCTTCCATAATTAATTGTCCTTTAAATTGTTTTAAATTATCTGAATTAAAATATAAATTGCTTTTATCCTATAAAAACACTCCAAATACCCATTATACAAGGCAAGAGGCTAACAATTTTGGCTACATATACAGCTAGGACCTTTCTTGAAGATATTGAGGAGTATAAGACAACTGTTAGCTTAGCTTATACCCAGGGAGAGAAAAGAATCTCCATCAATCATAAAAGGTCCAAAATTGATTAATAATCAATTTTGGACCTTTTATAATGAATATTTTGGACTATTATGTCATTGATTTTATGAGGTAAACTTAGTGTTTTTAAAGTAATTAACGTCTTATTTTAAGTTTGTTTTGTTCATACTTGTTGTTTACTTATTAAAATTTTAATAAAACTCTTGTTCTTGAGTTTTATTAAAATTTATTGTGCATTGTGTTTTACATCATCAAAAATTACATATGCAAAGAAATCACCACTCCAGTATAATAATCAACAAATAAAGAATATTAAATATTTAAATAATGTATTTAGAGAATACATAAAAAAATTTACAATACCTTACAGGAAGGTTCTTTATTTAAATGTGTAATACCAACATTTTCCTTTTCGAGCTGATAAGTCAGAGCCAAAATCTGCATATCTACGGCAGACAGACTCGAATAATCTCCGGTTTTTTTAGAATATTCTGTAACTAAACAAAATAAAATAAATATATGATTGAGATGAATAGTACAATTATTTATAACAATAACTTTCTTTAAAGTTACACTGCAACTTTAATTTTTGTACTTAATTTATTTCACCAGAATTTAAAATTCAATGAGACAAGAAATAAAGTTTATTTAGAGAGAAAAAAATATATTTATTTTTAGAGTTAAGAACACAAATTTTTTATACATTTCAATAATATCAATAACATTACTCAGGCACAATTTATAATTCAAAAAATTGTAACAAAAACTTTCTAGTAGAAATACTTTTAACCTAAAACATTTTACATATATATTTGAAATAAAAGTTAATTTGCAACACATCTTTGACTTATGTTCCATTTACTTCCAAACAATAAAGTTTATCTAAAAAGATGAATAATAGCTTATCCAAATAATTATATGGTCAGTCTTATAATTTCATTTATTTAGAAATTTTTTACTGTAAAAAATTAAACTTATTTTTCAATTATTTTTATTTATAATAAGACTAATAAAACATTTTAATCATATTATGTGGTTACACAATACAAATTTCTTCACAACAATTTAAAAATACAATGAAATTTACCATATTTGATGGCTTCTGCTGATGGTTCTTTGACTTTCAAAGTATAAGGCAAGAATTGCAATCTCTGTAGAGTTTCTTTATCTTTGATTTCTTGAATAGCTCCTTTCACTGTATATATATTTTCTGCATATTCCTGAAACAAAAGAAAATTCTATTGATTAAAAAGAATTAAAATATCAGAGCATTAAGAAAACCTGTTATATAACCCAATTGATTACTTTGATATAAGACAACTTATCATACTTTTTATGAATATGGTTCTAAAATGAACTTTCCTAATATACTAATTAGCTACAATTTAAAAAGAAAAGAAATTCAGATTAAAATCAAGGAAAATACAAAAATGCCAGAAAAAAAAATGTGAAAATTCCTTGTGTCTATTTTAGTTTATTAAAAAAATATAAGCATATTTTTTGATGGAATATTAAACTTAGAATTACAATTTTAAATCATTAGTTTATTATGAGTTTACAATGTGAGAAAAAGGTATTTTGATATAGATTAACCTTTTAAACAAACCTTCCATCACTGAGAAGAAAATTTTTTTTTTTATTTCTTATACAGGTAATATGACATTTATGTATATTTAATATGATTTTCTAAAAAGTGCTGCCAGTAGATTATATTTTCAATTTCTTCCAAAATATGAGATTCTTTTTTAAAAAAGTATTGCTGCAATCTTGCAGTTCGTAAAGCATCATTTATTTATTTTTTTTTCTTCTATAAATAACATAAGCAGGAGAAGATATGTCAAAAAATAATAATGAGAATCCAAATAGTAATAGTAGTAGCCAGTTTTTTATCTTTACCATAAAAATAACTTATCACATCATTATCTATATACATATTTATTTTCAGAAGCAGAAAAACTTATTTAAATAAGTTTACTTTAATATTTTGTAATTTTTTATAATAAAAAAAATAGAAGCTAGTAATAAATGTATTACAAATTTAATTACTTAAACATTAAATATCTAAAAGTACATAAATTTTAAACATTTTTATAAACTTATTTGTGTGTTTGGGCAGCATAATTTCTAAATGTACTTTTTTTTCCTTCCACTGACTTCACATATTACTTTTAGAAACAATACATTTTTCCAGATATTATCTATGGATCATCAATAACAGCAAGCATATGAAGAATAGGTAAATTGTAATAATCTTCATGACTTGGCTACACGAATGATAATGAAAGTCAATTAGGGTGAAGTGTTTTTATTTCCAATGGAAGGCTCCAATAAGCAATAAAATCAAAAGAACACAAAGAATATGAAAACAATAAGAAACAAAGGAAATCACATAGTAGGCCAGATTGCATTCTGGGCTTTCAAATATTCTCATTCGAAAAGGTGATTTACCAAACAATCATGGCACGTCAGGAATCCGAAAAGGGCAACTTATTTAAACCTGGGCTGACCAGGAATGCTTAGAATAAAGTTAAAAAAGGTTTCACATGATGAGTGAATTAGGGTGAAGTAACTTCATAAAAACATCTCCATCTATATTTACAGTAGATACCAGCTCAAAATGCCATAGAAAATCCTATTTACATATAGTATAACATTCATGATGTAGATCCTCTGCTGTCACAAGTTATTGGTGTATGATCTATTTTCAAATTAAATGTAAGAGAAAGAATGTAAGTCTTTGTCAAGCACTTATTTCTCTTGCTTCAATGGTGTCTGAGATTATGATATTGAAACTGGGAAAAATTTCAAGTACTAGAAAGTGTCAGTACATCATTAAATCTATTTTGAAGAATGATTCTACTGCATCTTTGCCAATAAAATAAAAATTGATGTTTGCTTCATAAAAATTATAGAATGCAGCTACAGTTATGACACGTCTGTTCAATGTACTATACAGGCTGCCCTCTATAGCTAAATGCTTAGCTGTTCTAACAATTCCATCACATTCTTCATTTGTCATGCTAATGGGAAAAAAATAAGACCACTAGACTTTCAGCTGAAAATCTTTTCATGCAGATATTTATTAAGGAAACTTGTTTTTATATATTGCACTATTCCCATCAATAAAGTAGTGTATTTCAGTAATGCATGGAAATTTTGTTTCAGAAATCTCACAATTATTTCTTGGGTTTTATAAATCATATTCCCATCATGCTCACCATCATCAGATACGATACATTGATCATTTCTCCCTCAATATTCTTATAATGTATAAATACATTGACAAGATGAATAGTACACAACTCCTATATGTCCAATAGTACCACTGAGCCTCAACCTGTATTGTAAATGAGTAATTTTCACTGAAGACCATCAAAATAATAGCTTCATTTGATGGTAAGTTTTCAATTAGACTTTTTAAGAATGATAACAGTGATTTAGTGAGGATTCTGCATAACTTAGTGCCCCACCATGAAGTCAAAATTTTGTGTCAAATTGGTGATCACCAACGATGTTAACTCAATTACTTATTTTTAGTGCAACTCTGCAGCCTGTCTGAATTATGGTTGATATCATTTTTATTTGCATTTTTGAACAGAGCAGTTGCTCTTGTGCTACATTGCATCCGTTTATTCATTAAAATCAAATTAGAAAAGTAAATTTATATTATAATATAATTTCCTTAGCATGCATTGAATGCATCTTGCTTTAATTCATTTCACTATTTCATCATGGGCTTTTAACTTGTTTTATTTAGTGTGCAATAAAACTTGAATATCCCTCAGTAAGTGTTTAATATTATAATTTAAAAGGTATTAAAAATGAAAAATTCCTCTATATTTTATTTGTTAAATGTCTAAAAATCTATTAATAAATTGGAGGGTTACAGAAGATGACACCTCATCAGTTTTTAATATTAGAATTTAATATAAAAAAATAATAAAATTGTTTAAATTGAAGTTTTAAATAGCAGATTTGCAGACACGGGTCTAGCAATTAGCCAAAAAAGAAACAATTATGAAGTGAATATTCTTTATCTGTTCTCGCATTGGAGTTCCTAGGAATGGAAATGGAGAAACTTGGAAATGCAGCTTGGTGAAAATTGAATAAAAGGCAATCGAGGAATCATCAAGAAAAGGGGGTATTAATGTATAGGTCCTGATTTAGCAATGAAGAAATGAATTTTTCAACTTTATTGGCTAAATCATTAATAGTTTATTAAAAATTGTTGAATTTTTCATCATTTGAAAGTCCTATTTGTTGAAACGATAAAATTTGGATACTCATTTTCATCATATTCTTTGAATCTTGACTGTAAATATCTAAGTACATTTACTCTACCAGGGACACAGATTACAATGCCTAAGCATTCATTCCTTCTTTGCTTTCGCACATGCTGAATATTCTGATAATTCTTATGACATTCAAAAACAATTTGACATTCTTGTGAATTGTACATACACATATAGAACGAGTTCCACTAGCACATGCCACTTTGGTCACTAAGTACAAAATTTTGTAAAACATGACTTTACATGAGGCTACTCCTTTTTGAAACTTGAATACAATTCCCTTAAGAATTGCATTCACTAATTCACTTGAGAATCAATTGCTTTCTCACGTGTTCTTATATTCACATCGTTTGTGCCAGGCATAATTCTATATTGCTCTTCACTCATAAACATCTACCAATAAATGTGGGATTTCAGATTTAAATTTTTTTCCCCATATGTAAGGTCTGGTTTAGAAAAAAAAAATCCCTTTAACAAGTATCTGACAATGACAAACAGCATAATTCGATACAAAACATGTTTGTTACATTTTTTTTTTTCCATAATCATGCGAGTGCAGTGGAAATGGATTGCTTTTTGTGTAAAAGTAGATTTTAATTCATTTTTGTAAGTTTGTCCATATCATATCTTTTCCACAAGCCTTTCAAATTCTGATTATTTCTTTTCAGGAATCTAACATCTACTACTCTTTCAATTTTATGTTTCCTATTCTTAAGTTTTTCTATTTTCTGTGTTCCATAGGACATTGTTTTGTGCTTAGTAAGAGTATATTTTAACTGAGATTTCAAAAGAAAGGGAATTCCTTTTTTTGCAATATTTAGCTTAAGCTATTTTATTTTTTACAATAATGACATAGAAAAAGTATCAGTTAAATGTATGGTAAATCGGTATTATCTCTTGGCATATAGCCCCCTATTTATGCCATTCGCGGAAATAAAAAAAAAAGAATATTAGATTTTGACAAAAATTGAAAATATAGCGAAATTTTTAGAAAATCATATTAAATATGCATAAATGACATTATCTGTATAAGAAACGGAAAAACCATCATTTTTTTTTTTCTTGACAGTAATAGAAGTCATTTTTAGATTTAGATTCTTTCCCTCATATTAATAACTGTTTCCATTGAGTTTAATATTTCATCAAAAAAATATTCTTATATCATTTTATTTACTTATTTGGTAGACTAAAATAAATATAGAATTTTCACATAATTTCTTTCTGAAATCTGTGTGCTTTTATTGACAAGTATATAAAATTTTAAAAAGATTGAATGATATGCAAGGGAGAGCAAGTATACTGTACAACAAGGTTTACAACAAGTTGGAGAAGGCTTGATGCATTGTAAAATTAAAACTACAGCATATAGAGAAAAAAATATTTGATGTAGTTGATTACTATCATAAGAAGATTCTGTATATCAAGTTTCATCAAAACCTGAGAACATGGCTGCCCACAAACAGGTTGAAGTTGCATGGAATGACTTCTTATTAAATGCTTTTATCATATTAGTAACAATTTTGCCCACTGTATGATTAATTTAAATATTATCTTCCTTAAAAAATGCAACTACATTTATTTCACTTATTAATAAATAAAATGCTTCATTAAATAATTTGTTTTAGAATTTTTTTTATGAGCACCAAAGGTCTAGTAACTATGAATTTCAGTTATAACTACAATTATCAAAATATCTTTGAAATAACAAATAAATCTAAATAAAAACAACAGGAATAAGAGTTTGAATAGTTAATATATACATACAGAAACTGATTTATTCAATGGTGAGTGTGATGAATCTTGAAACATCATACCAAAGTTTTGGAACTACATTTCCCGCTGACCCCACTAATATTTAATAAGTTTGGACCTGCCATGTCAGGTCAACTTCTAATTGTCATCTTCTCATTGGCATTGGAAGCTCCTAAAACTGAGCCAACAATAAGATAATCTTTACTGGGAACAATCATCTTTCTTACTGGCATGATGCACTAAGTAGCGAGTGCACTATTACATTACAGCAACAAAAACATGCATCAGTGAGAAAATTTAGTACCAAAAAACCAAGTTCAGTACAGATTTAAATATATCAACTACAAAAACAATTTGGTATTCTTATATAATGCCACATACAGAAATATTTTCATTTAACGTGTATTATAAACGCCATACAATAACGTGAAAATTGTAACAAAGTTTTCATAAAACCATACAAATATGAACTTAAAGAAGAATCGAAAAAAACTACATTCATTATAATGTAAAAAAAAAAAAATATTCACCATGTCATACAATACTTTTGTTTTAAATGTGATACAAAATATTACGTAAATTAAAAAATAGCACTTTAATATGTAAAATAAATAATCATTTAAATACCGAAATGAAATTTTGTAGCCAGAAGATTAAACAATCAAATATCTATGATTTGCAATTTCATTAAATTTAGTTGAAAAAAATGAAAAACTTACATGGACTGGTGAAGCTTTGATAAAACCCCCGGAATCCACTACCAAATGATTAACACGTTTCTTCATTTTGTGGGTAAAATATTTAAACAATTACAAATATGTTTTCTAACTTAGCACTTTGAGGCGAAAGCTCTGAGACAAATATTTTCTCAAAATGAACACATGCTGTTGTCTTGTAACTTTGAGATTTATGCTGGCTGGTACTGCTTTATCTCAATTTATCCAATTGCTGCTAAAATACTAATATTAATCATCATCAAATTCATTTTACTACAACCAGCTTTGAAAACTCTGCTATCGTTATTAATCTCAAGAATAACCTAAAAATTACTGTTGCTAGCACTCCAATTGGTAGATTCCTCACACAAGAACTTGATACAATAGCGAACTCCAATCAACAAGTACTTCTACTTGGTGACTTCAATTCCAAGCATCCTGCATGGAATAATGGACGCAGCAACATAAATGGTTCTATTCTCTTCGATTGGACAAATTTTAATGCATTCAATGTCATTGCTCCTAATGATCCCACATATTTCTGCCTTCACAGTCCTTGCAATAGTACTCTTGACATCGCACTTCTTAAAATTTAAACGCCGGGCCTGCTTCTTCTATCAACGATCTTTCCAGTGATCATAACCCTGTGATAGTTGAAGTCTCTCATAATTCATTTACGCCCTTCCTCAATAGCATAATCACAACTACCAATTGGAATATTTTTACTAAAATTCTCTCTCAAAGCATTCCTGGTAATCCAGTCATCTCCAATATTCAAGATATTGACAAAATAATTGATAAATTTAACTATGCTGTTACTTCTGCTATCAACCTTGCTAGCAAATCTAAAGAACTCAGTACATCACACCAAAAACTTCCTACTGAAATCACCTCTAAAATTGCGGAAAAAAAACAGAATTCGTAAATTATGGCAAGATACCAGGTTTCCTCCGTTCAAGCAATCCGTCAACAAGCTTCAAAAAGAAATAAAGCAAATGATTCACAAATTAAAAAATGACAGATGGAATGAATTTTTATTAGGCCTAAATCCAGAACATAATTCTCTCTTCAAAATTAACAAACATTTTACCAAAAATATCCCAAAATTCCTCCACTGGTTGGATCCACAGGTCTTATATTCTCATCTTCTGATAAAGCGAACTCTTTTTGCTGAAAACCTTGAACTCTCCTTTCAAGGAAACACTGAGCCTTGCGATTACTCTCAAATTGAGCATGTTGAAGATGCAGTAACTTCCTTTCAAGCTGATCATCAAAATTATCATAACAATATTTTTCTCTCCATCTGACATAGTTAACTTAATCAAGAATCTCAACATTCGGAAATCTTCTGGACCTGACAACATTCCAAATAAAGCCTTAATGTGTCTCCCCCTTAATGCCATTACTCATCTTGCAAAAATCTACAACAGCTGTACTAAATATCACTACTTCCCTCCTATCTGGAAAAAGCAAATATCATCATGTTCCTAAACCTGGCCAAGATAGGAAATTTCCTCAAAATTATCGGCCCATCAGTCTCCTTAGCTGTGTAGGAAAACTTTACGAAAAACTCTTAGTGAGACATATTACTTCTTTTTGCGATAAAAATTCCATAATTCCAGCAGAACAATTTGGATTCCGTCAACATCACTCAACTTGTCATCAACTTCTACGTGTCACCAATATCATCACTGAAGGATATAACTATAAATTTTTTACAGGAGGTGTCTTTCTAGATGTCAAAAAAAGCTTTCGATCGACTGTGGCACAATGGACTGATCTACAAAATGATCAAACTTCAATTTCCAACTTGGATCACACTTATCATTACAAATTATCTTAAAAATAGAACCTTTCAAGTTCGACTTCATAATGAATTCTCCAAAATCGGTCGTATTTGTGCTGGTACACCTCAAGGAAGCGTGCTAAGTCCTATTCTCTACAATATCTTTACATATGACTTTCCTCAGTGCACTAACATTTCCACTTGCCTATTTGCTGACGATTCTGCTGCTCTTGCCCAAGGTGCTTCTATTCTTTATGTCATCAATACTCTTCAAAATTTTCTGAATATCTAGAGGATTGGCTAACTAAATGGCGCATCGCAATTAATGTCTCTAAATCTCAAGCTATCATTTTCCGAAAAGGACACGCCAGACAACCATATATTAATCTCTCCCTTTTTGATCAACAAATTGAATGGGCGACTAATATTAAATATCTCGGCTTAATTATAGACAATAAACTTACGTTTCGAGCTCATATTCAAAAAATCAAAGCAAAATATTGGAAAAATTTTTATCTCACCCTACCACTCATTAATAAATTTTCTAAATTAACTTTGTCAAACAAACTTCTTCTCAACAAACAAGTTCTCAGGCCTATCCTTACCTATGCTGCCCCAATCTGGGGTCTGGCTGCACAATCTAACAAGAAATCTGTACAAATTATTCAAAACAAACTTCTTCGTATTATCACTGAGCACCCTGGTTTGTCCGCAACTCTACAATTCATCAAGATTTAAAAATTGACTCTATTGACAACTATATTACTAAACTTTCTAGAAATTTCTTCAATACCATTGCTACTCACGAAAATCCTCTCATCAAGGCACAAACTATATTTACGCAATTGAATGGAAAATACAAGTATCCTTTCTCTACTTCTAAATGGAATCGAAGCCTCAAACCACCATAATTTCCTGCTCACTTATCGCTTTTTAGATATTTTACTTCAACGCATATTTATGATCATAAATTTCTTGTTACGTTTCCATACCGATGATTTACATTTTCTTACTTTCTTCTTTTTTTTTCTCTCATCATACGATTACTATTATCTATTTATCATGACTTTTCTTTCCTACTGCCTTCACATACCATTGAGTAGATGAACGCTTCGCGTTCAGGCACTCGACATCTTTATTCAACACTGATGAGACATAAGAAAATTGAACAAAAGTGGAAATTAAACATTCATAAAGAAACTACTCTAAAACTCGAAATTCTTAATTCCAATTCCTATAATTGATCACAAATTCAATTTTAAAAATAAAGGAATTGTTGCACTTACTTTTCGGCAAACAAAGGAAAATAATTAAGTAATAATAATTAATATATAAGTTAATAATTAAATATATATATGAAAAAGGAAGAATGGATAATACAGCACATCAATTAGACCATAATATTTTAACAATGCAACGATAGAGTACAGCAAATATTTTAAATAAAAAATGAATAAAAAGTAATAATCTCCCCCCAAAAAAAGAAAAAAAGTTGGGTACCCCATAGCTTAAAGGATTACGAAATTTATCGTAGAAATTGAAGTAACATTGGGTTTTTAAAATGCGCATACTTCTGTAATATCAAATATCCAAGAGTAAGAATTTCATAAGCACTTCTGTAGCTTGTTTCTATATATTTCGTAAATTGAAACAAAATATGCCCAACAGTTTGTGTTTTTGCAAAATGGGCATAATGGAGATGAAGCATATGTCTTTGTGCAGAAACCTTGACAGAGGAACATATTCTTACTAATTGAAGTAATAATAAGTCTATGAAAATGCTTGAGTATATTTTCCATCTATCCACTATTCTACTACTAAGGTGAATAAAGATGTCGAGTGCCCGAACGCGAAGCGTTCGCCTACTCAATGGTATGTGATGAGAATAAGAAAAGAACAGTTCTATGCTACTGGCCATTAAAATTGATACACCAAGAATGCGACATGCTACAGACGTGAAATTTAAACGACAGAAAGAAGGTGCTATGATATGCAGATGATAAGCTTTTTCAGCGCATTCAGACAAAGCAGGCGCCGGCAGTGGCACCTACAATGTCTTTAAAGGAGGAAATTGTTCAGTCGGTTTCTCATGCTCAAATTGCATTTGAACGTTGTTGCCTGGTGAAAAGTTGTTGTGATGCCTCGTGTAAGAAGCAGAAATGCATACCAGCACTTTTCTGACTTTGATAAAGGTCGAGTTGTAGCGTACCGGGATTGCGGTTTATCGTATCGCAGTATTGCTACTCGCGTCGGTCGAGATACAATGACTGTTAGCAGAATATGGAATCAATGGGTTCACGACGGTAATACGGAATGCCGTGCTGGATCTCAACGGCTCCATATCACTAGCAGCCGAGAAGATGGGCATGTTACCCGCATGGCCTTAATGGATCGTGTAGCCATGTCACGAGCCCTGAGTCAAGAATTAGGGTCGTTTACAAAACAACAAGTGTGCACGAACAGTTCGACGACGTTTGCAGCAACATGGACTCTCAGCTCGGAGACCATGTCTGCGGATACACTTTACGCTGCATCACAGACAGAAACATCTTCAATGGTGTGATCAACGACGGACATGGCATCACGAATGGCGAGACGTCATGTGTTTTCAGATGAATCCAGGTTCTGTTTACAACATCAAGATGGTCGCAACCGTGTTTGGCGGTATCGTGGTGAACGTACATTGGCAGCGTGTATTCGTCACCGTCATATTGACCCATCACCTGGCGTGATGATATAAGGTGCTATCGGATACACGTCTCGGTCACTTCTTGTTCGCATTGACGGCACTTTAAACGGTGCGCGTTACATTTATGGTGTGTTACGACCCGTGGCTCTACCCCTTTATTCGAGCCCCGAGAAACCCTATGTTTCAGCAGGATAATGCATGACCGCATGTTGCCGGTATTGTACGGACCTTCCTTGACACGGAAAATGCTCGGCTGTAGCCCTGGCCTGCACGTTCACCAGATCTCTCCCCAATAGAAAACGTCTGGTCCACAGTTGCCGAACGACTAGCTCGTCACCATACGCCAGTCACTATGGTTGATGAGCTGTTGCATCGTGTTGAAGCTGCATGGGCATCTGTACCTATATATGCCATCCAATCTCTGTTTGACTCAATGCCCAGGCGTATAAGTGCTTTTATTACTGCCAAAGGTACTTGTTTGGGGTTATGATTTCTCGGGATCTATGAACCCAAATTTCTTGAAAAATTTAATCACTTCTTATTTCCAGTATAATATATTTGTCCAAAAAATATCATTTGTTATCTGCCTTTCTTCCTGGTGTAGCAATTTTTAATGGCCAGTAGTATATCCACTGTTCTGTTGCTTTTATCTGTGCTTTTTTTTTTTTATTGAAATATAAGGTCTTCCGGAAATATCCAATGATATACTATTGTATCTACTGCAATTTTGAAAGAGAATCTGCCAGTTTATTCACTATAATACCAACATAACTCTGGGGACTAAATGAATTCTATTGATAAAATGCTATTGCAAATATTTTGAAGTTGGTTTACCAAGGAACTGGATGATACAAGTGGAATGGATATTGTAATTTTTGTAATACCTGAAGAACAGAAAGATTTTCTGTGACTATAATGTATTTATAAGATGCGAGGATATACATCGAAAGTGTTAAAAGGAGTGCAAGAAGTTTTCGTCTGAAAATACTTTTGTAATGCGAAATCTGTCTAAAAGAAGATTCTTGAGGAAAGGAATTGATGGCTGCTATTGAATGTTTAAGATCTGTCTTAGAGGCATCAGAGGATATAATGATTATGTTTTGTATTTCTCAAAAAGAAGTTTGATGACTTAATGGGATATCTTTCGGTTTGAAAGGGTAAATCATCTAGATAAATGTGACTTTAGAGTTCCGACTAACAAGAGGAAAATTTGGAATTAAAAAAGATGGAATATATAAGTAATCTAGAAGGTTTGCAAAAAATGATTGCAGAGAAATGGAGAGTTTCAACTCTGGGTTGTGATTTCCTGATCTAAGATAAATAGAGAAGAGGAATCAAAAGAAATTTGAGAAATTGGCGCTCTGCCTTTACATACTGTCTCTCAAAGGCAGAAAGTTGACCAACTTTCTATTAAAATGGAGATCAGAGTCCATTTCGGAAGATCTGTTGCAAGACATAAAGCAAGATGATATAAAGTGTTTGGAAGTCGCTATGGTTGAATGAGATAAAGATAGGAGCTCCATATTCCACTAAGCTATGAATTGAGAAATTTGCTATTTGTATAAAATGTCAGGTCCGACAATTTTAGGAATTTACGGCAATTGCTTTGAGTGCATTCAACTTTTTAATAACTTCCTTAAGATATAGGAAGTGTTGTTAGAAAGGGATATTAGAGTTTTTGCATACCGTATTTTGGACGTCCGTTAGCTTTTTTTCTCCCTAGCGCGCATGCTCATAGGAAATTGCGCATGCATATCTGTAATAATTTTTCCTATGAGCATGCGCGCTAGGGAGAAAAAGCTAACGGACGTCCAAATTACGGTATGCAAAAACTCTCTCATTATGAGAGAAGATGCCTAAAATACGGGTATGTTGTTTCTAAAGTATATGGTTATTGTAAATTTGCTAATGTTCAGACGGCTATTGTGTTTTATTTAAAAGTTCTTCACTTCACATTAATCAGGTTGAGGGAATTTCCACGTTTTTGCACCATTGATTTTATGAAGGTTAATTTGAAGATTGAAAAGAATTTTTCGAGTTTTATCACTGTTAAAAAGGAAAGTATCATCGGCATATAATAAACATTCTGTATAAGGAGAGATGATTTCATAAACATCTCGCATATAGATTGTAAAAGAAAGGCACTGAGAGCCCTGCCTTGCTGTATGCCACGAGTAGAAAATAATTGTAAACCACTTAGAGTTTCTTCATTGAATGTAATAATCCCTATTATTGATAAAATTATAAATCCAATTTGCAGCTGTGCCTTGAATGCCGACCAGAAAGATTTAATAAATATATTTATATAATATATTATTTCGACTGAAAAGATCGAAAATGGACATTTATAAAATGGGTTATATAGATCAAGATCGATTGAAAGAATGTAGTATTTATGGAAGCAATATGGCATAGCATTCCACAAACTAGTGGAAGGGTTCAATACCATAGTTTTCTGCTATTACTCCTCTGGATTTTTTTCTTTCACCGGAGAAATTATTACTGCCTCTGCAAAACTTGTGTCTAACAAGTTCATCTGAATCATTTCAGGACCCAATTTTGCTAAGTTGTTAAACCAGCGATGTTGTTCAAATTATGATGTATTTCAGAAGAATACCACAGCCTCATTTATCATAAAGAGAACTAAGTTTTTTAATTCTTGTGCAGTAAAAACGGCAAGAAAAATGGATTTTTAAAAAAAAAGTTTTTGAAAATGTAAAAAAAAATTCTAAACTTAGTTTTAAAATTAATAAATGCAATAAAATTATAATTGCACATTCAAGAAAGTTAAAAATGTAAACATAATTTCGATTACTTATATGTGTAGTTCAATGGTCTTCAAATTGTGTTCCATGGAACCCTGGGGTTCTATACACATATATAAAATACTCATTAAAATAATACATCATTCTAAATTAATCAAAAGAGACCGTGGCATCCATGGTTATGCACTGGTTGCTACATTGATGTGCCCTAGTAGTGGGAGTTGGGGATACAAGGAAGCGAAAGTAAAGCGTCGTCAGTTCAAGCAAAGAAATTTGAGCTACCACAGCGTTCATGCTATGGAAACACAATTGACAGGATTGGAACAGAAAAATTTAAACTATTTAGCATTTGAGGTTACTTGGACAGGAAATGAGTGTTAAATGCAAAAAGGTTTGTTGGCAATAATAATTTAAATTCAGTCAAACTAAAAAGACATTTGGAATTGAATTATTCGTAACTACATAGTAAAACTATTGAATACTTTCAACATAAATATGAAGATTAGCAAAAAAAACCAACCCTTTTTCTGATAACGAAGCATTTGTTGAGGCGAAATTATCGAATGGCTAAAATTAATGAAAGCTTGTCTTATAGATGTAATTTCTTGCAAATTTGGAGATAATTCAGTTAAAGACATTAATAGCATACCATTTTCAGATAATACAGTGGCAAGATGAATAAAAACAATGGCACAATTCTATGAACATGAACTTTTTGTGATGAAAATCTTCTTCGCATTGTTTTAAGTTGCAATTAGATGAATCTACATATGTTGCTGGATTAGCTATTTTGATCATATTGGTTTGTTACATTTTTAATTCTTCAATCCAAGAAGATATGCTTTTTTTGTAAACCACTTGTAGAAAGAACTACGGGAGAAGAAATTTTAAACTTATTAATTCATACATTCACAAACTAAGCTGGAATATACGTTCACATAATTTCACTGATGGTGCAAAATCTTTATTGGGCCAAGAAAAAGAAAGTCATCATGAATCATATATCATAAACTGTTGCAATAGGTTCACATTCACAATGAATTGTCATCAGTCAGTATCAAAAAAGAAATTCAAAAACATTTTTGATGAAGCTAATAATGAAGCATTTTTGATGATAATTAATTTTATAAGAAAAATTGAATTCAAAATTTAGTTTATTATGCAAATAACTATTTAGCACACATAAAACCTTGTTGTTACATGTGGAATTGCGATGGTTATGTGGTAAAATCTTAAATTGATTTTTTGAATTAAAAGATGAAATATGGTTGCAAATATTGGCATATATATTTACAACTTCAAATGTATTTAATAAATCTCTTCAAGGCCTTAAAGTTCATATTATTAAACTGAATTATAAAATCAATGCTTTAATTTTAGATTTGTGGGAATCGTGAAAAATAATAAAAAGCAATGCCAAAAAGTTAATTATTTTCTAATCGAAAAATGGAACAAATTTGAATTAAGATGTTAAAGACATAATTCAGGAGCATGTTTTACAATTAAAAACCACCATCAGGGATTACTTTCCTCAACAAGAATTCCATGACAGGATTAAAAATTCATTTCAAAATTTAATAAAAATCGTAATTTATTACTGACAGAACAGGAACAACTGGTTAAGCAATGAACAAAATTTAATAATGTACAGATACGAACAAGAAGATTTTCTCGATTTTTGGTTAAAAATTTACACAGCAAATCGTCAAATTTCTGCAAAAGCTATAAAAATTTTAATGCCCTTCATTAAAACATATTTGTGAGAAAAGTCATTTTTAACATATGCCAGAATAAAAACAAAATGCAGAAATAAACTGGATGCTAAAAACATGAAATACATTTACAAAAAGCGACAATAGAACCGAACTTTAAAAGTTTTGTGAGGGGAAAAAAAAAAAAAAAAAAAAAAAAAAAAAAAAGCAAGCAAGCAAGCTCATTTTCCCATCATTAACATTTTATTTGTACATATTGACTTTATTTTTGTAATACTTCAAAAGCATGCATAATTGCTTTGGTATAATTCGTTTCAACAGTTTTATAATCAATACTTTAAAAAACAAATATAAGTAATCTCAGAGCAAAAATCAGAAGATACAACACTCTTATTTAACATTGAAAAACTTAATAATTTTAACAAATTCAAAATATAGAAACATTAATATATGAAAACATAACTAAATTTAAAATAACATATTTACAATCACTTTTTCATGGCTCGGAAAATTTTGTTTTGTAACATTTATTATCTTATAGAATTTTGCAAATTAAAATATTGTTATAACAAATCAATATGACAATTCTTTTTTGCTATTTTTAAAAGATAATTCTTAAATAAATTGCATACATAAAATTATAAAAATCAACAATATGTGCAACATTTAATATAGCAAACAAATGCAACTATTATTATAAATTTGAATTTATATACTTTGCTTTGAAATAAGGGTAAAAAAAATCAAACATAAATGAATATCTTTTATTTAGTAGGCTCAATTCCAAAGGGATATTGATGAACTCCAAAAATAGAAGGCATATCTCTTCCCCATCTACAATGTACAGTAAATTTACAGCTGGCCTGATATATATATATAACTATATTCACATTGGTATCAGATCAATTAAATTGTTTTTTGGCTGTGTCATATGATCAGGGAAAAAACCGGTAAGTTGATCAAAGAGCTGGCTTCGGCCTCTGAATGTCTTATCCACACTCAATTCATCTACAGAAATACAAAAAATTTTTATTTTGAAGAGAATATTTATTCAAAAAGTTATAAGCTACAGATTATGGTATTAATTATTACATTTTTACTTTAGACATTATTTAGATAAGTTACATGTTTATTTTACCATAGTATAGTTACCAGGTTAAATAAATTAAGAAAAAGAATGTAAAAGCTTATATACATAAATAGAATTATTGAAAAAAGTGCTTTCAATTTTAGAATTAAAGGATCAACAAATTTAAATTGACCATTTTATTTTGTCAAAAACTCGGAAAATATTAAAAGTTTCAAATAATACGCAATATAGTTCAATATGAGCTCCACTAACATGACATCTGAACAATAGTTTATAGAATATTATGCTAGTAACATGCTTTATTTAGGAGTTATATCTTCTTTGATTTTAGTTTTGGAGATAATATTGTTGTCATCCAACTATAATTCCTGGCATAATCTAGAATGCTTGGATGGGCTAATTCTTCAAATGTCCACTATGAGATGAAGGGGAGTTCACCTTGAAACATTCTACGTATTCCACGAAACTTGATTTTTCATTCTAAATTAAACATTTTAAATTCATTCCTTGAAATCAAAAATACTCTTTTGATGACCCAGTATAATATAATCTGCATGCATTTCACTGAATTAAGCAAGATACTACATTATTCAAACTATAGTAAAAAAAAAACCTCATTGGAAATAAAGAAAACTTATAAAAATGTATTTATATATAGTATAAATTTTTTTTTATCAGCAATTTAACTTTCAACTTTTTCAAGTTTTAAATCTTTAACCCAAATAGATTTTTCATGGAAAAATAATATACATATAATTTATCTAAAACTGATAAAATGAAGTATACTTTGTTAAAGTACAACAAATGGAAAAAGAATATAGGTTGAAATAATGTCTTTTTTTTCTGTTTATTCAAATCGTTAAAAATGATATACTAAAAATTGTTATTTAATGAAAAGTAGGTTCTTAATACACACAACACAAAATACTTACTTTTTACTTCTATCTCCTTTTCAGAAAATAAATTGAAAGACAAAAGCTGAAACTATAATATAAAAAATGTTTTAAAAACTAGAATAAAAATATGTAAAAATTCAAAACAATTAAAAAATATATATAAACAGCCTTATAGATGATTAAATATAACACATACTTTGGTCAGCAAATAAATTTTAAAACAATATTTTATTGTAATGTCATTCTTGTTTATTAAAAGAAAAAGATTATGCCTGGAGTTTTATTAAACTCCAATGTTTAAGCAATGTATTGTAAAACAAATAATCTTAATGCAAATGTAAATGCTTTTAAAAATAGATTTTACACAAATTTAAATTAGTACAAAAAATCCTAGAATATTTTATGTCAATGTAAAACCATTCCTACACTAAAGTATATACACAATATTTTTGCATAAAAATCGATGTTTATGCAGGCATCTTCTTGCTTAATAATTTGTTTTCATACAGAGTATCTATGTTAAAGGAATTCAAAAGAAATGGCTTTTAATAAAAAAAAACAAAGCATGATTAGTTTTAAATTCAATTAAAAATTTGTAATTGTAATTCTATTGAAAAGAATAACTAAAGTTTAATTTCTTTGCAGATCAATGAAACTCAATCTGAACACCATTAATGACTTTCTAGCTACCCAAATAATAATCAATCCCTTACCAATTGTATATTTGCATTTCAGGTATCAAACACACTACTACAAACATACACTATTTCAAATAAACAAAATTAAATTTCTGCTGGAACACAATTATTTTTATGGAGCACTAAGTAAATAAATCTAATGGTGTTATGTTTCAAGATCTGCGTCAAGTAGTGTGGGTTTGATCAACATCCAAGAAAAGGTAACATTTCCATGAAAACATGATGGAACATCATTTTTGCTGAAAAATGAAATGAAAAATCCACATAATTGCAAATTTTTTGATGAATCCAAGTAAATGTTTCCTATCATTAACAGTTCAGCCAAATAATTACATTTTCAAGTATATCTAACTACATGTTGATTTAAGTGTACCTTTCATTACCCCCAAACATTGCAATTAATGTGATTTTTTTTTTTTTTTTGCTAACATGAAAGGTAACTTCATGATTACAACACATCTGCTTAAAGTAATTTGAATTGTCTTGCAGCAACTAATTCAGTTACTTGGTATGCAGAGAAAACGACTTAAAGTAACTATTGACAAAGTGCATGGTTAACCTCGATAGAAAATTGGAAGCAATGCCTTATTGACTGAACACTTTCATAATAAACCATGCATTGATTTTTTTAATATGAACCATTACTTTTAAATACTTTTAGTTTGAACACCCTATATCATAGAACCTAAAATTTAACAAATTCAACAGAAAATTAAAAAATAAATTATTAATGTCTAAGAGTCTATCATGTTATCAACAATATGATATTCAGCCTTAAGAGAATGTCCCGAAATAGTATCAAGGAATAAATATACCACAAATAAGTTCTCATTTGCATTCTTGAATAAGAATTTCTATATTTACATGAAGAAATGTCTAATAAACTTATGGTGTAACATAAGTTAGAACTTACCAGGATATTATATTACTTACCAGGTATTTGTTCAACATTATTCTGACGAAAGTATTTTTTTAATTAATAAAAAAAGGGGCCCCGAAGGCCGAATGGCTTGCGGTCTGGCGCTCGGTACCACAGCTTTCGGGTTTGAGTCCCGGCGGTGCCATGGATGTATATAGTGGTTCAGAATCAACTTTAAACCATAGGTCCTGGTCTAACATGATCGTAGAGCATTGCAGGGGTATTGTTACTCTGCATCCCTAGCTTATCTTCAAGCTACACACACCTCCTGGGTAGTGCTAAGTGAGCAACATTGGCACAGTGCTTGCCTTAAGGCATCAAAGACAATTGTCTAAGTGTTTACCAGCTGCATTAGAACAAAAAAATAATAAATAAGGTACTTATTTTTAAAAGATACAAACCTCCCTAGTTTCTTCTGGATTACTATGATCTACAGTGCTGGCCAATTCTGTTTGTAGGTAGCGCACTGCTGCAATAGGATCACTGTCAGCGATTTCTTGAAATTTGTGCCTTCGAATAATATGAAAACATTGGCGCAATAGCATTTCCTTAGTTGGACGATAAAGCTTTAAAAAAGACAAATAAAATATATCAAAATTATATAAATGATCACAGTTAAAAATCAATAAGAACAAAGTTCTCAAAATTATCGGTTTGGAACAACTGGTTTAATGCGGCTTTATATTTAAAAACATTTGTCTACAATTTGCATTAAAAAATCGGACTCTTCAATAAAAAGATTTAAGTATGAGCAAAAAATTTTTTTAATTAATTATAAGAAATACTAATTTACTCAATAATAAATATTTACTTTAAATTTAAATTTTCTTGATTACATTAAAATGAAAAAATATTATATATATAATATTTTTATACCAAAAATATTACAGAATTTTGTTTTTATAAAATAATTTTTGTTTGAATTTAACCAGAAAAGTTTAAACCTTCTAATATAATATCACTTCATATAAATAATAAAATACTTTAATGAGTACAGCTAACAGGTAGGCGGAAACGTCCATAGGCTGACACATAGATGGCACTACTAGTATTAAATCCATATGATTTTTAGTTAGCCCTAACCTTCAAAAGACACATGTATAAATTTGACAGCTGTTGCATTATTAATATGTGAGTTATAGCATTTTTAGTGAAGCAACTTTTGTTAGTTTGAAAAAATGGATAAAAAGGAATTTCGTGTGTTAATAAAGCATTGCTTTTTGGCGAAAAAAAATACTATTGAAACCAAGACTTGGCTTGATAAACATTATTTGGACTTTGCGCCAGGAAAATCAACCGTAGAGAAGTGGTTTGTTAAATTTAAACGAGGTGAAATGAACACCGAGGACGATGCACGCAGTGGACGCCCCAAAAGAAGCTATTACCGACGAAAACACCAAAAAGTCCACAAAATAATTTCTGATAACTGTAAAGTGAAGTTGATTGAGATAGCTGAGACCCTAAAGATATCAAAGGAACGTGTTGGACATATCGTGAATGAATATTTGGATATACGAAAGCTCTGTTCAAAGTGGGTGCCACGCGAGCTCACAATCGACCAAAAACAACAACAAATTGATGATTCTAAGCAGTGTTTGGAGCTATTCAATCGTAAAAAACCCGAATTTTTGCGTCGATATGGGACAATGGATGAAACATGGCTTCATCCTTTCACACGGGAGTCCAACTGATAGTCAGCCGAGTGGACTGCATATGATGAACACTAAAAATGCTATAACTCCCATACTAATAGTGCAACAGCTGTCAAATTTATACACGTGTCTTTTGAAGGTTAGGGCTAACTAAAAATCATATAGATTTAATACTAGCAGCGCCATCTATGTATCAGACTACGGACTTTTCAGCCCACCTGTTATTAGATATTATGATTTAAATACCAATAATTTAAGAAGAAATGTGTTCCAACAGATTGATAAGAAAAGTTTTCAATAAAAAGCAGTATTTGTGAGCTAACTAAACATAAATTTCTGATAATTTTTTTTTATTAAATAAAATTCAGAAAGATATTTACATGCAAGGACCAAAAATCATCAAGTCGCATTTTGGGAGAATGTGACTTTCCAGGGTTACCTCCAAACAAGTAATGAATCTAGAATGGATAAAATATATTTTTTTTTAACAAACAAATATATATTTTTAAATAGAATACATTAAAAAAAAAAAAAAAACTCACTTTACGAATGTGATCATAAACTAATTGATGAGCAAATCGAGGGCATGGCTCTAATGGTTGATCTATCTGGACAGAATTTTCTTGCTCTTTAACATCACTCTGGTAAATGCAAGACCTATGAGCAATTTGAGTTTAATTAGGTTGTATATCAAATTATGAAAATCAAATCACGACTATTAAACAATAAATATAAATATTGGAGCAATTTCTTTTGCAGGCAATAGATACTTCTTTGATAAATCAATAATATTCTATAATAAAAGTAAGGACTTCAATTTTTCCATCTTTATTTGTGCTGCCATTGATTTCTGATGAAAGTTAGAGAAAGAACATTTAACTTTAATTATAAATTTTTCTTATAAAACACTTAAGTTTAATAATTTGTCTTTTTCTCAATCATTACAGCCTGTTTCCTGCAAAGGCTATTTTAGTCAGCCTACATCAGTCAGGCCCATCCTTACGCTAGTATCGAAGATGAGATCTGTCCAATTTTTTCTGACTGAGATTTCTAAACTTGAAATTTTTTTCTTTTTAAGGGGGTAGGGTTGTTAGTCTTCTGCTTAAACCCCTGATTTGTTTCTCACAAAGACTAATTAGATCAGGACCTATGGCTTAAAGTGGATTTCAAACCACTATAAGTATACGTGGCACAGCCAGACTTAAATCTGAAACATACAGCACAGAGAACCAGAAAGCTAATCACCTGGCCATTAGGCCTCAAAGTGTAATAATTATTTAATAAATATATTTATTTTACCCTTTTTCATAAAAACAGTATTAGTATGCACAAAAAATGAGCTATAATTCAGTATGAAATTATACAAGTAAAAAAAAATAATAAAATTTTCTAAGAAAATAAAAAGTGTGTGAGAGGAAACCAAACAATTTAATAATTTTCAATGTATGCAATTACATACAAATTTACAAAGAATAAATGCCTGTTTACCATCTATTATGATTTATATCATACACCCAAAATGAGTTTTTCACATATTCTTCACGCTTGTCTTTATTAGAACCCTGAAAATAAATTCTAAGTTAAATAATATTTTTAAAACAACTTCAATAAGATAATAATCTTTTTCTTCCAGAAAATGTATGTTCAATAAATAATTCCCAAAATTATCTTAATTCAAATGTAGCATTACAAAACTAGCACAGATTACAAGTTTGATGTGGTTAAAGTAACTGAAATTAATTAAGAGTAATATGAAATTGCATCAGATATATATAACAATATTTACTATACAAATATTTTCTGCTATACTGATTAACAAATCAAAATAAGTACTGCAGTGACTAACAGATATATTTATTTTTTATATTTTAATCAAATTATTTAAATGAATGTGATCACATTTTTCTAAATAAACATACAAGACCAAAGAGCCAAAACATTATGACCACCCCTACATTTTGCAATGAACTCGCCTGGATGACGTGGAAGGCACGTGATCAGGTGGAAGTGGTATTTAACTGCTGCTGGAGAGTCTGAAGAATCATTCTTACACTTACTTCTGTGTGTGATGGGAAAGGCTGCGGATGTAAGCGACTTTGATAGAGGGCAGATTGTAATGGCTCGAAGGCTCGGAACAAGTATTTCGAAACTGTACGACTCGTGGGTTGTTCGCGATCTACAGTGTTAGTACTTATGCACAGTGGATGAATGACGGTGAAACCAGCAGTAGACGACATGGTGTTGGACGTTCACACGCTATCAAAGAAAAAGGTCGTCGGGGACTGTCTCTCATGGTGAAGCAAAACCGGAGCCAGACAGTGGCTCAGCTGACAGCCCAATACAATGCAGACCATGAATGCTACAGGGTATCTGAACATCATTGCGGACCAGTTGCACCCTTACATGGCCTCTGTTTTTCCAGCTGGAAATGGAATGTTCCAACAGGACAACGCCCCTTGTCACAAGGCTAAAATTGTGTTGGAGTGGTTCCAGGAACATGATGTTGAATTCCAGTTAATGCCCTGGCCGCCTAACTCACTGCGTTTCAATCCGATAGAACACATTTGGGATGTCTTGGGACGGCAGCTCAGAGTTCAAAGACCAACAATTCGCAATATCTCGGATTTGTGTGACCGTTGCTTAAACATCTGGTACAATCTGTCTCCGGCCATCTACCAAGGACTTGTGGCATCCATGCCAAGGCGGGTTGAAGCTGTGTTGTGCGCCAAAGGTGGGCCAACTTGTTATTGACAGGTGGTCATAATGTTTTGGCCCTTGAGTATATATAATTTCTTATACTATATGCTTATTATAGCAGTTCCAGCAATAAATTGATATTTTAACATTAAACTAACTTTTTTTAGGCTCTATATGTCAAATCTGTTTAATGCAAATTTTTATGTGCAGTAAATAAAAAAATATCCACAGATGATCCACATGATATTATAACATCCCATTACCAAGAATGTTATTAGATGTGAAATGCTGCCAAGTGTGATTTTGATTTACATATTTTCTACGTGGGACTTTTTTTATGCAGTTCCTATTTATTGCATAAATTTTTTTAAAGTGATCTTTTTTATGTAGTCCCTATTTCCTGCACAAAAACAGGTTTGACTGTATTGATATATAAATTTATAGTTATAAATCAAATTTATACAAAATTCAAGTTGAAAAATATTTTTTCCTTTAAAAATATAATTTATATTACATATTTTTAAATTATATATTATCATTACTCATATTTATTAATAAATAAATGATTTACATTAATACAGTATAAGTAAAAGGTATACAAAATTAATTTCTCTTAAGATCTTATGATAATAAAATATCTTTTTTATGCATAATTTCAAAATAAAAGAAAATAGGTCTTACAGATAACACATGAATTTCATCAAGATCTGGATCGATAGTAGCCCTTTGAGTAAATCCAGCTGGGGGAACTAAAATTAACAACAATAGTATAAAAAAAACCATTTAATTAATAATAGAAACAAGTTTTTTTTAAAATTATGATCAAAATGAAATCTAGCAACCAAGCAATCAAAATCCCTACATTCCTATTGAATATTTTTTTATTGATGAAAGATATACTACAAAAAAATAGATAACTTAATAAAAAAAAAAAAAACATGTGAGTGAGTGTTACTGTTTAACAAAATATCTCACATTGTGGTGCTTCTATAATTCAGCTCTTCAAAAAAATCATTACAAATTATACAGAAATTTATGAGTTCTATGCTAAACTGAAATGAAAACTGGTATAATCATGATAACAGCTGGAAAAAAACCATTTAGAATCTAGAAAGTGCTAAACCATCGAAAGCTGGTTCAAAAGTCCTTACTGCATTTATAAACAAGGATTTAAAAGAATTTTCTTTTAAAATTTGCCGAATAATTTTTATTCATTGTTAGATTTTTCAGACATCAATAAAAAAAAAAAACTTCACATATTTTTGCAAACTCCTTATTCATAAAATATATATTCAAATATCCTTAAAATAACATTTAATTGTACAATGAATTAAAATATATTCCATTTTTGTAGTTTATAATTCAAAATAAAATGAATTGCATTATTCTTCAAGTAATATTAATTGCTTTGTGAATTTTCTCAGTAAACGAGATAAACAAATGCACACGAAAAGAAATATCAAAATCAAATTTTATGTAAATAATTTCACTTTTTGTAATTTTTGTTACAAATAAGTTAATGTAATATTTAAATAACAATAAAATTTTAATTTTTTAAAAACTATCAGAAGATTTTTTTTTAAAACAAAATGTATATTTGACTAGAAAAGTTAAAGTAGAAAGGCCACAATATCTAAAGATTCTTGAAGACTAGACGAAGAGAATTTCTATTCATAATTTAATTAAATTTAACAGAGTTTCCATAATAATACATTAATTAATTCAGAATTTTTTAAATATTTTTATTAACATCTTGAAATGGTTTCAAAATATTTTAACAATAAGAAACAAGTATGAAAATAATTAAGTAAGTAAATAATTTGATTAATATTTGTTAATATTCAAATTATTATTTAAGAATTTAATAAAAAATAAAAGAATTACCTGCGTTATCTTTCCCATCACATATAATATCAAGCCTATTAGTATCAACATTGTACGTAAAAAAATCACTCAAATATTCTTTTGATCGCTGTCCAGCAAAGATGTACAATAAACGCTTTTTCTGTAAAATATACATTGTATGACATTGAATTCCCATATCTCTAATACAGCAGATTTTTACATTTAAAAACAAAGCAAGAATAATTTATATAATAAGAAAATGTTTCATACATCATGAAAGAGCATCGAATGTCCAATTCTAGATTTGATTTCTTGATCATCAGACTCAGGATTAGGATAATCATCACGAAGCTTGCGCCAAGTATTGGTAGGAACATGATAGGAATAGAGACCACTAAAGGAAGGTTCTGCACAAATGATTTCATCACTAGAAATAGGATTAATACTAAAAAAAAGAAGCAAAGTAAAATTACTTATCAGTTTTAGTAGTTGATGTTATAACATCTTAAGTAAAAATAGTTAACTCCTCCACAGCAAATATAATTTTTCCTTTGCCTGATTGAAAGAAAAAAAAAAAATCATGCAAAATACAATTAAAACTATTTTAACATTAAATAATTCTGAAACAAATTAATTTCAGATAAATAATTATCGATTTCATTATAAGAACATATTATTTTAATAAATAGTTAGAGCGATAAATTTTACTACATTTGCTGAATATGCTTGAAAAAATATGATATTGTTAAACAACAATATTTTATCAAACCATATATATATATATCTTGTGATCTTATTTTTTAAAGCTCAATGGAAGGACTTTCCACACTATGGATTAATTACACATACTTCTGATATAGTTTCCTATTTAAGATTATTGCCTTTAAGTTTCGAACTATGTTTTCTTATTTCAAAATTCCAACTTACTAATCAAGTCATTTTGGATAATAAAATGAAACTGTGATCAACGTTAAATAAAAAATTTCTGAGACCCAAGATCATTTGCCAATTATAGAGCAGATTAGAGTGCATTAATTACATCAATGGGGAATCAAGGCTAGGATGGAACAACTTTGTGAAGATTTAAATAAGGATAATATAACATATGGCTTATATTTGAATTACATGAGAGGAAAATCCAATGACAGCAAGGTATGTTGCTAAATCTCATGTTGACAATCTACCATTTTAAATGACTCTATTTAATTCTCCTCTTAATGTTTTATTGGATTAACACTAAATACTAATATATTTATTAAGATTTTTCACAGTTGTTATTTTAGATATTAATATTGGGATAAATTTAACTATAATCAAAGTTTATAATGAAGCAATTTTAAATTATTGTTCAATAGAAAAAAAAAAAACCTGAATTTCTTATTATTTATTAATAGAAAGTTTTTAACGAAAATGAAGAAACTCTTTTTCAATGAGAGAAAACATACATTAATTTTTTGTTTCACTTCCCCCTTTTTATGTTTATTATTTAGGATTACATAAGAAACAATGAATGCGTTTTTAAAATCTATTATGCAATTTTTTTTAACTAGCTGTTAAATTTAATTAAAAGACAATTTTTGAAGCTATTTTTACTTTAAATTGTTAAAAAAAATTCTTTTATTCCATAATAAACAATTTTACACAATATAAATCAGAGAATTAAATATTGCTGAAATTATAATTATATATATATATCTTTACACAGTATAGCATCAAATTTGGCATATTACATGAAGATTCCCCAAAATTTCTCATATTTAACAAAATTTTTCTCTGAGATTTTTCAGACTTCAACAACAGCAATTGTAGTAAGCAAGGGAAGTTATGTTTCTAAACTGTTTGCAATTTGTGTACATTTTAATGTTTATTTTGCTTATATTAATTCTACATTTTTTTGTTTACTTATATTTGTATTACACATATTTATGGGTACCCCCTTTTTTATAAGATGCAATTTTTTACTAACAATTAACTACTTTAGTAAGTAGAATTTTACATAAAACACTTTTACATAAGGAGAACACTTTTATTATGCTGAAAAACCCATATTCAAACAATTAATAAACTAGATACAGTTTATTAATTTAAATTAATCAAAATAAAGGGTTTTTTTTAACACCTTATATCTGTATCTAAAAAATTATTTAAAAAGAATAAAAATTTCAATAAAATTAAACTGAATATAAATTAATTTTTTTTTTTAAGAATCTATATTAATGCATTTCAAATAAATTCTATTATTTATTTATTCTATATCTACAATACTAAGAAAAGCATAAAATAAAAATATTGAAAATAACATTAAAAAGAATTATTGTCTGAACATCAGTTTGCATATTTCAAATAAGTATAAACAAATACTAAAGGGAGGTATGAATTAAAGCAATAGCACATATTATATAAAAAATTTACACCTTATATCTATAACAATATACACAACTTCGAAAATGTACCAACATTTTCAATAATTTTTAAAAATAATTTAATTGAGTTTATTTTTTAAAATGCATTTCAAAGCAAGTCTTTGTTATTTTATATATTGAAGAACAGCAAAAACATTAATCAGATGTATTTTTGTACCACAGACATAATACACATGTTAGGAGAATGCACCAAAATATGCTCAATAATAAGGGTATATTTCAGAGTATATGATATAATCAATAATCAACAAATATAATATAATTCAAATATATAACAATTTCTGTTATCCCATAAAAATAGAATTTTTGTTAAACTTAAAAAAAATAAATAAATAAATACAAATATTTAAAACTTTTTTTTTCTGTTACTTTATATAGATAACATTGATCTAATTTTCACTTTTACACTGCATGTTTTTAATTATAGTTGTTTACATTTTTCTTCTTACTCTAATGTCAGATATTGAAATAATATATTCTATTGATATTGAATCCAAATATTTCTATATATCTTACAATATTATGGTTTCATACACAAACGCCTCCCATGTTAGATTATATCTATATTGTTTTAGGTTACAACAGTAAAAAATAATCAAAGCAAGTTGTTATTCAACACTTGCAAAGTTAAAATAATAATTTTTTAAAGTAGTATTTACACATTTTTTACAGGGAAAAAAAAAGGAAATTTCTTTGTATAAGATGCATTTTTTACTAACATTTAACTTAATATTCAGTTATAAAGGTGTAAAGAATGTTCTTCTTAAATAAGTTAATAAAAAAACGTAAAATGATTACCAAGTTAAAATTCTTCCACCAAACACATAAATTTTGTTTTTCTTTACATCCATGCAAACTTGATGGTCAAAGACTAGGCTCGGTCCTCCCATGGCGGCAGTATCATCTGTTATCTGAGTCCATTGGTTCGAATCAATGTCATACACATAAAAATCACTCTACAAACAAAATGTTCCATTTGATATATTTCAAAATTTTGAAAAGCATTTTTTCATAGAAAAAGTGCAATTTGAATAACATTCTTCACAGTACAAAATTTCTTGAATCAATGCTTTTTTTTTTTTAAATTATAAAAACAAAAAAGAAATATCATCTATATAATTAAATATGTTGTATGAAAACAGAATTATGAAATTTATTTTGCATAATCTATTTCTGAAAAATATATTTTAAAATATAATAGAAATAAGTGGGATATACTAAAAATTATAGTAATGTAAATGATTATTAAGTCTGAAATGTGTACATTTTAATAAAGATAAATTAAGCATCACACATAATTAAATATACACATACTTTTTTCATAAAATTAAAGTAAAATCTTAATGAAAATAATGCAGCTTAAAATAATAAAATAGCTAATCATAAAATTTTGTTTGTAAATAAATACAATTTTAATAATGTTAAATATAACACTTTTATTTTAAAGCTAGATGATGTTAGATCTTTGATAATTGATATAAAATGAAACCACTAAAACAAATTAAATCATTGAGCAACCATTTTTTTAAATGAAGGATTTTTATTCTATAAATTTAAAGTTAAAAACACCTCCAGAAATTGCCAATATAACTTTTAGCGAACTACTTTTATACCAGTGATTTTTGATAACGTTTTTGAACATCTTTCAGCATGAATTTATTGTTACATACACAGGCTTTCAACACATTGACCTTAGAATTAAGCTGGTTAAAAAGTCTGGAAGAGATGACAATATAATAACTGATTGGGTATTTCTTAATAAAGAATCAGTAGAAATATTTCTATTAGGACTAAAATGAAATGACTTCTAGATATCTATAATTCGGATTAAAAAAATTTCTCATAGAAATAAATGCAGAGAAAAACCATAACATTTTAATTCTAGAATTAATGAAAAAAAAAAATCGTAATAAAGATTTTGAAATTCAAAATTTAAATTATTTATATTTCCATACAAGAGATGAATTGAAATATGACATAGCATAAAGCATTTTTTTTCTTATTACAAAAAGTGATTAAACATCTTAATGTCATCAATCATCAATGAAATGAGTAGTTTGATTTCAAGAATCGTTTCTTAATTTGATAATTACATTTCCCTTTAAAAAGTTAAAAACAAATAGCTGAATAGAAACATAATTATGAAATGAACCTGAATTTTTAATATTATTACATTTAAAATTGAAAATGCTTTACAAATAAAAAGATTAATTAAAATACTTTTGATGTTCATAAAAATTAATGTTTGTGTTCATCATCACGATTATTTACATTATTCTTAATTAATTTTCCACATACTGCAGCTGATTAACTTTTACTTTAGAAATATATAATGTGCCCCAGTTTGCAAAATTATATCATAAATTATATTGCTGACTTCTATAGCAATGGCTGCTCAAAGCAATCCACAAGGGAACTGAAGGTGATTGTGGGTAACAATGAAATTTTTAAATCTCCAAGTCAGAAACGGTGTGAGAAACAAATTAGACTACTTCCTGTCTTTACAACAAAATTGCAATATAAAACTTGTCCAAAAAAATCATCTTACATTTAATGTAATCATATTAATACTAATTTCCTTTTACATTAATATATACTTGTAAACAAATTTATTTCAGAGGCAGAAAAATAACTATCTTCGAAAAGATAGATCTCCCAATGTATAGCAAAAAAATTTTTCAGAATTGGTATCAACTTTTTGGAATTATTGGAACACAATCATTCTTGGCAACCATACCCCTCTAATGGTCCCTTCTTTCAGAAGGATAAAAAAAAAATTATTAGTATAATATATAAATTTATTGAAATTCTAGATTACACAAACATGTTTGTACTTACTTTCATATATTTGGGTATTCTCATAGCCGAATCAAGATAGCGACCAATTGTGAAGATCTTTTTTCTCTCAGGATCAAGGCACATTTTATGGCATGAACGAGGAGATGGCCCTCCCTGAAAAAGTTGTTTTTAAGAAAAATATTCAACCACAAATTTTTTTTGTTTAAGGAAATTAAGATGAGAAAGAGTTTTTATTACCTGAGCAGTAGTGTCTCGAGACAAGCATGTCCAAGATTCAGAAGGTATGTGATAGCACCACAAATCAGACAAATCAGTTGTACCATCCCAACCTCCAAACAGGTAGATATTTTCTATATATATACAAATATTTTGATTTAATAGTATTTCTGAAAATATATTTAATGCAAATTTATGTTAGTTTGAAAAGAAAAATATTTTTTACGGTAAATTTTTAATGTGTGGTTTTGTACTGGTTATACAATGCTGATTTCCAAAAGTTTGTGATCTAAAGCAAGGCATCATTGCCACTAATAATTCTTTATACTTAAAAGTTGATTAACAGGATAATACAACTGAATATTATAATGGAGGAGGAGGGTGTTTATTGCACAAACTTTGAAGCAAAGAAAAGCAATTTACAAATAGGATATTTTATAAACTTAATTTTTAAAATCAGAAGTACTGATCTTTAAAAAAGGAAGATTAAAATTAACAACCTTCCGTGTAACTGAAGATATTTGACACGTATGGTTGGTACATGAATTATTTACATATTATGGAAACTATAGTGTTTTTATTTCACTCAAGCTTCACAAAGTTAAAGTTATTTTTTTTAACATTTAAAATTAGTGAAATTAATTTAAATTACCATTCTAACTGTTTTAATTAATTTTTAATCTATAATAATAAATGCTAATGGATATAATGATTCAGATCAATATGCCTAAAACTAAAAAAATAGGTAAAAAAAAAAAAAAAAAAAAAAAAAAAAAAAAAAAAAACTTTAATTGTTTGAAAATACTTGAATACAATGTAAAAATGAAAATACAAAAATCAATTTATGTAATAAATAAAATATATGATTATCTAATTAATTCCATATAATCAGTGGCTTTTAAGAAAATATTAAATTCTAAATCTGTGGTATAGGGAATATTATTACCTGTATGAACATCAATACACATTTGATGACCCCCTCTCATTCCAGGTCTGTTTTCACGATTATCTAGAATTATAATAGAAATAGAAATTAACCTATATGCACATTTTGATAGTATAGTATTACATATAAAATTGCATAGTAAAGTAAATATCAATAAAAAATAATTATACCAGAACTTTTGGGAGGTGGAATTAAAGGAACCCATTTGGCTTTATGTGCTTGCTGCTCTAGATAATAATTCAAATAGCCATCTTTCAAAAGAAATATAATATGCAACAATTAATAACAATGATAAAATATAATAATGACAAATAATTGATAGTTTTAAATATATGATTAATAGTTCTAATTATTGCTTAAAAATTTTATATTTTAAAATTTAATTAAAGAATATTTTCTTAAGACTAAATATTAAAAAAACTTTGATGCTCTAAAAGCAAACAAAAAAGGGGAAGAAGAAGAGGAAACAGATAAAATAGTTTATTTGTAGCACATGTTTTGCAAGTATTACCAATAATTTTACCCAAGTTTGCTGAAGACACACACACAAAAAAATGTGCTATTGTTTTGAATACTACATAGATTGTATTTGTGCAAAGCATTGAGTATAAAACAGAAATAGAAAAAGATTTAATGTTTAATTAAATTTTATGATTAATGAAGAAATTTCAATTTCTCAAATAATATTGATAAAAAAATTATATCTCTTAATTATTTATCTTCTACATGCAATTAAAAAATGTCGGAATAAAAATTACTTATTCACTTATCTAATCCAAAATAGCAATTCAGAACTAATTAAGTATGACAAATATGTTATTATTTTAATCTAATTATTAAAATTGCTTAAATAGAAAGTGCCATATTATTCACATTTGACCCAGTCAAAAATATATTTAAGCAAGGAAGTATTTTTTTCTCCTATCATATTACTAGGGGATTTCAGTAACAGGCAATTGTACAAAAATCTAAGATTGATTTTTTTTCCTCCTGCCAAATAAAATTTTGTTTTCCTTCAAAGTGTTCATAGATACATTATATAATAATTGATGCCATTAATTGGAAAAAGAAATAATTAATAGCTTTAAATATATGATTAATAGTTCTAATTATTGCTTAAAAGTTTTGTATTTTAAAATGTAATTAATAAATATTGTCTTAAGATTAAATATTAAAAAAATTTATAAATATATATATTATATTAAATTAAATACTTGACAGCACTGCATCTATTGTTATTGTAGACTTTTAGTGATAGTAATTTCTTTCCACTTCTAAGCAAATTGATGTCTTTAACATATGTAGCAACTGATAAACCAATCGAATAGATAAATATTTTCTTAGAATAAGATTAAAAAAGGTTTTAATATATAAATGAATTTTTTAAGCTTAATATAGATTAATTTAATTTTTAACTTAAGTTTCTCAAAAACATTTTACAACAAACATAGCAATTAATATTATAATACAATTAACGAATTCATATTTTTTTTTCTCCTACAGGTGAGTGTTGCTAATTGTTTCTTGTTTAACTTATTAAAGAATTTAAAACAGAACTAAAAAAGAGAGAGAATTTGGATTATGAATACAATATAAAATTATTTTAGGCAGATTGTTAAAAAAGGGAGAGGAGGGGGCATATATTTACCTTCAGCAGCCTTATAAAGCAGTTGTTCTGCAGCCATATAATCACCTTCAACAACCTAAAACAAAATTGATATAACACAAATTTCCAAAAGAAAAGTAGTAATTAAGAAATACAAACATAAAAACAATATTTCTTACCAAACACTGATGCAGTTTACTTAACATAGCATCTTCTAACTGGACACGTGTCCTTTTTTGTAACGATTCAAATGCTTCTGGGTAATTATTTTGCCGAAAGTGTTTCAGACAGAGCCTTATTGCTTCCTTTTCTCTGTACTAAAAATAAAATCAATGACACTTATAAAATTTATAGTTTCAAAGAAATTTGAATACATAAGAAAAGATAAAAACTGTATTGCTTTAAAAATTAATAGCAATTTACACCCTAATTAATTAAATCAACCATGTTAGTTATCCTTTTGTGAAATATATCCATATATAGATGAATAAAAATATCATTAATTGATAAAAATATGAAATTAGAAAAATCGTCTCATGAAAGAACATGAATTGTTTTAAGATTTATCAATGTATAAAGTGTGTGTATAAGTACTAATTAAAATTTCATCCATGAGGCTAAACCGTAATGGAAAAGTGAGCTTTTGAAGAAGGTAACTGGCCTTTATCCAAATTCTCCATAACTAGAAGACATTTAAAAATTAGATAAAAAGCAATTAAGTAAAAATTTCTCCATAATCAGATTGGCTGTTATAAGTGTTTTAGTTTTCTACACATAAGATAAGTTTATTTAAAAGTCTACCTTCCTATTTAAAGGCAATCTTTCATATTAATTCTTATTAGAAACATAATGCATTGGTACCAAAATACACCAATTTTAATAATAAATATAAGTGTATAAGAAAAAAAAAAAAAAAAATTAGAAAATTTAGTCAATATATAAATTTACTAAGAATTCACTCCCTCCTCCCTCCCTTCCTGCTGCTGCTCACAAACTGCTAGGTATTATTGTGCAATTCTTTTGATTGACTTTGCTTGACAAAAACGCACAAAGCTTATACACATCAGAAATTATTTTGGCAGCTTAAACATAACTATTCCGTACTAATTACATCTAATGTAAAATAGCTACAAATCTTTATAAAATCATGGATAAATTAATCTGGACATAGTTTTTTTAAAATAAGTAATATGCTTCTTTGGTGAAATCGCAGAAGCAGGACTGTTAGGATTTGGCGTCGAAAAATCTTTTTTTGCCAAATGGCGCAAGTAACTGGCTGCGATTGTAAGCGAGGTGAATTGCAAACAGTACAAGGAATAAGGGCTACCACATTTGGCGACTTATCAACCAATTGGCGCCACATCAAAGCTGCCAAATCACAACGGCCCCTATTTCGCGATTTGACCGCTTCTTTTAATAAAGATTGCTTAATAATTCTGCTTCATAACAAGACTTGTTTTCCTTTTACCTATTAACAAATCTTTTAAGTTTCATCTGACATTAATGTACAAAATCAAGTTCTAGTGTTTAATGATGAATTGATAAAAGGAATTTAGAAATTCGTCAGTACTACAGACTTCCTTCAACATTTTAAACATCATGCAAAAGGAAATTTTCTTGGATACACAGAAATTTTTTTTATATGGAAAATGTTGATTTCATTTCCTAATTATCTTTATTAAACAAATAAAGAGAGATATTTGCTGACAACTATATAACACAATAAAAGACTTACAGTATATTCGGATATATAACACGCACTTTAACTTAACACAAAAAATAAGATAAAAATTTACAGGTGTCCGTTATATATGACGTATTATATTATATATACACCGGATATAAAAATGATAGCTTCATAATTTATAAGATCTGGTGGTAAGAGCTGGTTTTTCTGTAATTCATAATAGTACAATATGATTTATTTATGAATGAAATTTAAGGAAAAGGAAGAAAAAGGTTCTTCTCTTTTTAAGAAATTGCAAGGTTTTTTTTTTTTTTTTTTATGAAGATTCTCATTGACAAGGCCACATTTTTGTTTGGTGGTGGAATTATAATTTGAATAGATATAAGGGCAATTTTGAGATTTTTTAATTTATATAATTTGTGGCAATCTTTTTTTCTTATTTGACTAAGAAAGAAACTTAGATTACTGCTATGCCACTAGATCTCCAAGCAATATCCCAGAGAAAGATATTGAGTCAGCACATTTTAGAATTTTTTTAAAAAATAAGTAATTTCTGAGACAATGCTGATTTTTTTTTTTTTTTTCAAATCAAAACTGAATTCCAAAGAACAAATTATGTCAATGATTGTCTGGCAACACAGAAATTCAAAGGAAGTAGCTTTTTATGATGCCAAATTTAAAAAATAGCACGGGCCACAAATCACAAGTTATTTTTCTTGTCCCATTAAATATTTCTGAACAAATTTTTTTTTTTTTTTTACCCCAGCACTACAGGAGCATTGTTTGCATTAAGGTAGATGCAAGTAAGATATTGAGTCAGCACATTTTAGAATTTTTTAAAAAAAATAAGTAATTTTGAGGCAATGCTGATTTTTTTTTCAAATCAAAACTGAATTCCAAAGAACAAATTATGTCAATGATTGTCTGGCAACACAGAAATTCAAAGGAAGTAGCTTTTTATGATGCCAAATTTAAAAATAGCATGGGCTGCAAATCGCAAGTTATTTTTCTTGTCCCATTAAATATTTCTGAAAAAATTTTTTTTTTTTTTTTTTTTTTTTTTTACCCCAGCACTACAGGAGCATTGTTTGCATTAAAGTAGATGCATTTATTAAAAGATATAAGAGGATCATGAAGTTTGTTTAATATATCTTTCACAGTTTTCATAGCAGCAATATCTTAAGTTAACTATCTTTAATAATAGCAAATGCTGAAAATAGCTATAGCTTCTGACTATATTTTCATCATAATACATTACAACTATTGGATGCAATTTTACATCAGAATAATTAGTTCTATAAATAACTATAAAAAATGAAATATTTCTTTAACATTCAGTTGGCATAATTTATTTTTCACAGCTCTTTTATTTGTGATTACAAAATAATTTGTTTGACAAATATACTTTTGAACAATTTTGGTCTAGAAACCTTCTTTAAATGCCTTCAAATGTGAGCAGAAACATTATCGTATATCATACTAAATTAGAAATGATGAAAAAACAAGTATTAAGCTCTGATTACACCAACATTCAATTCAGATACATTACAAGCATTTACTTTTTTTTTGTTATTTGCAGAAGTTTTTTTTTTTTTTTTGTGTGTGTCAAATTAAGTTAATATATCTCATTATATATCTTACCACCATGAAATAGATTAAAACTACACATCTAAATGTTAGAAGTGCACTATTAATATCAAGACTATATAAATCTGATAAGAGAAAAATTCAACTGTATAAAGTCTATAAGTTTGTTTATACTGTGTTCAATCAGCAATATTACACAAAAGAAAAATTAGAACAATTTAGAATGATGCAACTAAATAAAAACTACAATTTGCATAAAATAGATAACAAGATATTAAGCAACTGGCTTCTTTTTACTGAAGGATAAAAAAAAATATATGATAAGTCATGCAATAAATTCTTAGAAATTTAAATAAATATTAATATTCACAGTTTAGTTTAATTCTTGCGTGAAAAAAATTATTTAAATACAGAATTTTAAATACAATCCCAATGCCACAAAACATACCCTTAATTTTTTTTTTTCCCCCATCACAATTGTCAAGACAATAAAGCTATCCCCATTTATAAAAACTAATTATTTGAAATGATCACAAGTTAATGCTTATTGATCGATTTTAAGGAGAAGTTACTATGTTGTACGATGGTGAAGGGCAGAAGTTTTGATTCAAAATCGATTTTTGCTGTTTAGATTTACAGCAATTTCGGAATGTTTAGTGTGAATAAACAGAAGATAAGAGTTAAAATATGAAAAGTTCATGCCAAATGCAGAAAGATTAGCAGGTGTACACAGGTAATGAACAAATCCCAAACTAATACATTAACCTTTTGGTAATGCTTGATGATTTGTCAACAAGGAGCATGTTAATTAAACTAAGTAATAAAAACAATATTACAAAAAAGCAATTTTTAAATCCTTTAAAAATTTTCACAAACATTGCCAATAAAATTTTCCAATTAACCAACTTTTGCAATTGATGCGCATAAAAAGTAGCAGTGCATGCTGTATTATTTTCCTCCCAAAATAGCCAATTTAAGTATATTCTGGCTAAATGAAATAGAAATTACAAATTTACGTGATATTTAATCAAATTTATAAAAATAAACCAAACAACATAAAACATCTAAACTAAATTTGAAATGACAGTCATTTCACAAATAAAAGTATATGCCATGATATCTGCAAAACTGCATTTAATATAAATGCTTCATACTGAAACATTTATTTTAGTAAACCAACCAGCAAAAACAAATTGTGTTGAATGCATTGAAATACATCATTCATGTTACCATAAAAAACAAACAAACCACATAAGTACCATAATAAGCTGTCCTTTTCAACCAAATCAACAGATGACCATCCAAATCTAGCACATAAATAAAGTATATATTTATTCAAATAAAACACTTAATAAATAAATTAAATAACATTAAAAAAGTAACTATCCCCTTCAGATATGAAATTAGTAAGCAATATTCATTGATTTATTATCCGTCCTTAGTTAGCAAAGCAACTTAAATAAGCATAAATTCAATTCCTTCCACTTAAATAATGTGTTAGGTTATTAAAAGGTTATTTTTAAAAAGAATTTAAATTTTTAAAAGAACAAATATTGGTTATTAGAAATAGAGCTACATTGCATTAAAAGTGAATATAAAAGCTGCTTAATATAAATGAAATCAGCATGAAATAAAGCATGTCACTGTCTCTCCCTACATAATTTGGCTTTGATTTGCTAAAAAAAGTAATGTCACCTTATAGGAAACTGCTGATACCATTGCAAGCATAGCTTCCTGGATGGCATTGCAAGTTTTTTCTATGCATGTGTGTTTGTTTTTTAGGATGAATAATTTAAATTGTCTGTTAGAATAAAAGATAGTAAGATCCTTCAGGGATTTATTATTATTATTATTTTGCAAAACATTCTTGATTTGTTGCTTTGAAGTGGAAACAATGATATTATTTTTAACTCATCACATAATGATGTAGCAAATAGTTTTGCCATTATGTTAAATAAAAATTATATGAAAATAATACAATAAGATAAGTTTTGGAAAAATGAATGAAAAAAAAAAAAAAAAAAGGGTCATCTTTTTAAAATTTCAATTTATTAATACTCAATAGAGCTTTTTAAAAAACTGTAACATTAATAAAAACTCTGCTTACATATATGATAAACTTACATAATTGTACCAGCTAACACATGATTTCACAATGTTCCAGTCATCAATACCTTTGAGAAGAACATGCCAAATACTGAAGTTAAAGCTCGGTCCCCAGGATTGAATGGGAACTATTAAAAAAATTGTCCACCAATATATTAAACATTGTATTATAAATAGATAAAATATTTATTAAATGCAACTGCTTCAAAACATGATTGCTTTTTAAATTATATAAAAAAAATTAAGAAAAAAAACTCAATGTAAATTTACTTGTTTCAAATTATATTTTATAGATTTATAAAACATAAAATGAATTAAAAAAAAAAAAAATTGATTTTGTGTTTTTAATATGAGTTGAAAAATTGAGATGTATGCAGAAGAAATCAATAATTGAATATTAGTAATTTAAACCTCAAATGGCCCTAATATAGAATCAAAATTTTCATTCTTTACAAATAGGATTTAAAAAAAGATGAACATTCAGACATACCAATTTTAATGAATTTACATGCAAACATATTTCCTCCAGCTGTGTGTTTCAAGTTAAAAGACTCTGCTTGGTTGTTATTTTTCAAACCACTACAAAGAGAAGAAACTAAAATTGACACTGTTTTAAATGGCTATAAAATACTACACAAACACAAACGTACCTTGACTTTTAAATTACTCTGAAGTAGAATTTTCTTAATACTAATTATAACATTGATAAACAACTTTAGTAAAGTGGGAAGCAACTCATAGCATTTTTATATAAATAGGACTTCAACTGCATAAATGATATTGCTTTTTCTTTTTTGGTGAAAATAAAAATAAAATAAAATAAATAAATCTAACTAGGGAAGAAGAAAAAAATATTAAAGAAATAAAAAATAATGATAAAGGGGGAAAAATAGGATCAATGTAAAATAATATTTACAAAATCCATTGATTGTTTAAATGTAAACCAAGCAGATTAAGTGAAGCATTGAATATGGCCAAATAAGTATCTAAATCCCAATATCATAACAATAGGAAAATGGATTGTGCAAAAACCCAAAATTTTATATGTAATTGATAATATGGAATACATTTACAAATTATGTATATAACGTTTTAAATCTTACAATGTCTATAATTAATCCTTCTTATTCCTACTTTAAGGCTCGAATTTTAAAACCAAGGAGTGAACTCAATTCACACAAGTTAAGTATGATTGCATCCCAATTGGCTAAGCATTATTACACTTCATAATTTCTGAGTTAATCAAATAATAAAATTAAAAGTACAAAAACATAAGTAATTTTTTTTTTAAATGAATGAATGCTCATGTTTTAAATACTGAATTTTTTGTTTACAAATTTAAAATTTAATGCCTTTAAAAAATTGTTACAAGAAAGGAATACAGTAATTTAGATTATAATTATCTGATTATAAATTAAAAGTTAACCATATTTTAAACTGAATTGTGATATCTATGAAAATAGAGAAAAACTTAAAAATAAAATATAATTGCTTACGACAATTTTCAGGAGTGAAAGATAAATTATTAAGGAAGTATTAAAATCCAACACAAGAAGCAACTGTGAAGCTATTTTTTAATTATAAATTAATTATGATTAATAATGTAATAGAAAAATCTATGGAATTCAAAAAAATTTTCTTTTACCCAAATTATAAAGTTAATCTTAGAATATGAATGAATGAAGGAATTAAATAAAAAGTCATATATTAAATTATTATAACTAATTCTCGAGTTTTTATATAAAATAAAAATCAATGCATAATGAAAGCATTAAAAATATTCATAACGATATGACTGAAAATATTATATTCTTAATAAATTTTCAGTCATATCGTTATGAATAGTATAGAATAGTAAAATAAATCTTTTAATATCTGAGCCCAAAATTTTTCTGGGTTTCCAAATGCTTTTCTTGTATATAATTACTTCCTACTTTACTGTTTACAATATATATAACATGCAATAATTTTAATTTATTCATATTATTTTTGTAAAAATTTGAAATAGTACAACTGCAAATAAATGAAATATTATAACTTTCTACTTTTCTTAAATAAACAGCATACAAATTGAATCCTTTTCTCTAATTGAGAAACATTTTTTCCATTATAAAAATAGAAATAAATATACATTCATTTCGATTTTATACTCAATAATCGAATTCAGAGATCATTTCAAAGGTGATAATCATGATTCAAATATTCAACATCAACTGTAAATGTTTATGATAGAAAGTTGCATTGTGAAATCACCCTTCCTCTATTGAATCTTAATAAATTTAACTTGAAGTTTTGAAATATATTTCCTATTCATAGTCTTCCAATCTTTGCTATGTGCCCTAGCCTGGAATCTATGAATATAATATAATAGTAGAAAATATTAAAATAGTAAAAGGAAATAACATGTGTAAACTCAGTAAATGAATGATCATTGCTTATCACTATCCCTGCCCACAATTAACCATATCACATGCATGTATCTTACTCTTTCTCTTTGTATCTTATTCCTTCATTTCTAGTAATTCTTCTAGAAATATCATGAACTATCTCAGAGTTTCCAGTATGGACATTTTTATTTATAACACGATTCCTAGCAGGTCTTGTTTGAAAACTTGTTTATTAAGTTGAATAATCACAGTGAACTTTTATCTCCAACTTATGTGGTTGATAATGCTATTTTTGTTGTTGTTAGGTTCTATTTAGAAAAATTTAAAAAAGAAATTGTAAAATAAAAATAAAAAGTTATAAGTGTCCTCAATTTGAGTTATTTGATTAATTTGTTAGCAAATTTAAGAAAATTATTATCTAATAAAAAAACAAACACTTTTTGGCCTTAGTGTGATGGCAAAGGCAGGTTTATGATAGAAAGTTTGTGTATGAAGTTCACAGAAGTGTTTGTATGGATAGGGATATTCATAAAAAAAAAAACTACAGAAAAAAAAAAAAAAAAAGGATTAATATACTGAAATAAAGTATCAAAAGAATATATATCTGATTAAATTCTTTATATTTGAAATACCAAATGGAAGTATTTACCCATCAAGTAATTCAATCATACTATCATCCATCATGCCACCAAAAATCTTAAATTTTTTCATATTGCATACATGACTTTTTTCATATTTTCCAAAGCTTATCACTTGAACAACAGCCGGGTTATACAATTTCAATGTTAAAAACTGGAAAAAAAAAAAAAAAGATATAACAGTCAAATGCGGATTAAAAATATTCTTTTAGTCCTACAAGTATGAATAGAATAGAAGATTCATTGTTATTCAATGATTGCACAAGTTGTGCAAAATCAATAATATTTCAAAATATAAAAAATTCTTCAAGTAAATACATATATACACATACATACATATATACATTTATTAATTAGATATGATCAGTCACCTATGAAGGATATAAACAAATATGTCCTATGTATTGAAGAAAAACATTTTGATATGCATGCTTCATATATGGTATGAATAATTTATGTGCATGAATTGTAATGTAGGCATAACTAAATTATAGGTTTGGTTTGTCACTCTACGGTCGTCTTGTGCACACGAGGGCTAAACAGATGGGGATGTACAGTTTAAAGTGGATTCAACCACTAACAAACATCCATGTCACAGTCAGGATTTGACCCCTGAAGCCTGTGATAACAAAGGTTAGAGAGCTAGCCACTTGGCCACCAGGCTGCAACTAAATTATAAGAAATTTCAATGAAGTGATAAAATTATTTAAATAATTATGTAATATTAAAATGTACATTCCAAAGAAGCAATATTAGTTTTAAATTCACTTAGGTTTAATAATAGTTAAAGCTTGATGTTATTTATTATCTGAGACTTTTTACATAATATTGGATTTTCATCTACTAAAAAAAAAAAATTGTCATTTGTTAAATACAATATATGAAGTTTTATTTTTAATAATGCATTATTAGAATTTTTCTTTCTCTCAAATTTCTCACCAATCAAGAATAAGAGTTAGCATTATTTAAAATATGAATTGCTAAACACAAAAACACAGAAGAAAGAATAAAAAAACCAATAGTTAAAAACATAAAAATTGGATCAAATCACTGTTTAGTTTTTTTTTAATTTGGCACCTTTGGTAGCACCAAATGACAGATAGGAGGCAAAATGTTTTAACTAGAGTTATTTGCAGCTTGTTACTGTGTGCATCACAAGTCAACAAATTTTATTTTTTAAAATTATTAATTACATTTGTTCACTTACCTGTAATTACTTATTTAATATTATTAAATTATTAACTTATTGGTTTCCATATCAGTAACGAAGCAATTTAATCCTTCAAATTTATTTGTAGGTGAATTCCATTTCGACGGTATTTTTTTCAAATGTAATTTCCCTGTAACATATATTAGCCAAGTTTTTAAACTTTATCCTAGCATATGAGAGAAGACACAATTTTAATTCCATAAAAAATTTTAAAAACCCGAAATTAAAAAAAAATTATAGCTTTAATTCTTGTTATTCTCTTTATTGTACAATATCAAATATTTTCAATATGATGTATGATTAGTTTTCATTTTAGGGACAAGAGGTCCAAGACATTATTTACTGCAGCAATATTATAATAAGTATTTTAAAAATTTAGAATGCCAAGGTAAGTTGAAATTTACTGAATGATATATGTTTGATTGCTAAAATTATTGTATCTAGCTTGAGGTAACAATACAATTGTCTATTATGAAAGATAAATCTGATGGGTATACATGGAGATGTAGAGAGAAATTTGATGACAATTCAAATTCTACTTTGTAGAGAAAACTATTTCTCAATTTTTTTGTTTCATAAAAAAAAAAACCCCTGCATTTTTATTTAAATTCAATTGCACTACATTCGGCAAAGGTGTTTTTTTTTTTTTTTTTTGTTCCCTTTAAATTTCTATACACCATTGTAGTTTGTGCATTTTCTCCCATAGAAAACTGCTGCTTTTTAAATTATGTTAAATGGAAAATGGCAGAAATGCTGATTTTCTTCCCCTCTTTAAATTTTTTGTTTTTTTCTAAATTCTGAAACTGTCATGAATTATCTTTTTTAGCATTTCATCATTTCTTGACAACATTTTTTCCTTTTAATATTTACTCAACTTATGCTTTGCAACTAGAGTTAAGTTTATGGTAGGGTTGTACTTCAAATAGAAATGCAAGCTACCGTTTGCAAAACCTCTGCATAAAAAAAAAATTGCAAAAAAAAAACAAAAAAACATGACTTTAAACTACCCTTTTGCCTACAAGTAAAACTAAGGCATAATTGCAAAGGAATTTAAAATGAAACGAAATATATGACAAATTTTAAAACATTAACATGCATAACATAACACTAGCATGCAGCATAATTTAAAACGGGAATTACTAAATATAAACATATAGAAGAAAAATAAAGAAATTAACAATTAAATAGATAAAATATGATTTTTAATCTCCGATAAGCAGAAGAATTTAAATTATTGCATTTTCGAATAAATTATACATAAATTAAAAATAGGGAAATTTTAATTTACTAAAATATAAGTTTTGAATTATAATATCAAAACCAATTGTTTGTGAGAGATATAAGAAAAAAAAAAAAATCATTTTGCAATTAAAACTTAAAAGATTTAAATACATTATAATTAATATAACACACAAAAATATAATACATAAAAAATGATAAATATATTTAAAAAATCGACTTCAACTAATGTAAACAAACTGACACTATAAAGAAATACACACGTGCGTCATTGAAAAATAATATTAAGTGACAATTAAATTTAAATTACCTGAGGTGGATTATTGGTTTCGGAAGACCACCGGGATGTACCATCATTTGGATTATCTGTTAAAACATTCCTAAGAAAAAAACATAATTGGAATTACAAATAATAATTCGATGAAACCGGTTTTTTAAAATGCCATTGAAATAAATTATTTTCAATAACTAAGAGGACAATAATAACAAAAATTGTAGACATTTATATATTAACGAACAAAAGAGGTGCAAAAATGAAAGTGACATTGAATAAATATCATCTAAAGAAAACAGAATCTTCTGAACCACACACAAAATAGCTATCATTAACTAATTTATAAGTAGTTATTACATATATATGCATATATCTGTATTAATTTTTTTCCTTTAACTTTTCAATAAAATTAAACTTAAAAAATTATACTTTACTCCGGCACAAATGATGCAGAATGACTAGAACATTGATATATACTATACTTTAAAATATTTTGTTCAGCCATCCTTGTTTTGATTTTGACAGTTGCCATAGAAAGTTCTTAAAACTATGGAACTTCAGATTGAAATACGATTCCGTTTTAAAATTAGAATGAACTTTGCTTGCTTAGATCCATCAAAATGTTTACACTGAAATAAGAAACCCATGATAAGGATTTTAAGAGGGAGTTAAAAAGAAAAAGATTGTTTTTTTTATCTTTTAATAGGATAAAAATGAAATCAAACTAAATCGGTCTTTACCGGATTAATAAATTTAAAGTGTAAAGATTATCTTCAGATTGTAGATAAAAGATCTATTTATATCTTGGATGATTACTTAAAGGGTTTATCAATCTTGTTTAAGAACTTCGGTCACGCTTATTTCTTTTTGGAGGTTGAAACAGTCATTGCGCAATTCAACGCATCTCGGTGAAATTTGTGTACGATCAAAACATGGCTGCTGGTTGAACAGAAATCAGCTGCTGATGCTATTTTAGCATCGTCGCTGATTGCTCTAAACAATTTTTTCGTAAATTATTTAACTAGCAGAATGAAACTTCGAGATATTTGCTGCATGAATCAATTTAGAAACTTTCCTTGTCTGTTATTGCCATGATGTTTCATATAGCTTATACTGAAATCATTATATTTATATTTGTAGTGATTTATAATTTAGATAATTTGAAGAATTGTGAGTGCCAACTTGTAATCAACGTTAAAAATCAAGGAGGTGATATAGTTCAGGAGTCTATTATTTCCAACATTACAGACGATACCATCACGTTGGAATTTCAGCGACCGGAAGGAACCTTAATCACTCAATTTGTAGACTTTAAATCGGTAATAACATAACATTAATAACAAAATTTTACTGGAGAACTTTGAAATTAAGTCAGTCTTTTTAATTCATATCATTACTTTTGATTTCTTTCCATCACGTTTAATTTATTTGTACCATCAAAATTTTCTATATTTACATTTGTTTATAAATGAAAATTTATGATGTAATTATTCAATGAATTACTGTAACTCTTCTATGTATATATATATTTTTGTTTTAATGCAATCTTAATAAATTGACCAATTTAACAAATATTTATACCTATTTGAAGTTACCCTAATCAATTATTATAATAGTATAATTTTTTTGTATATTAATTCATTTTCAAATTGAAAAGCTGTAGACATTTAAAGTTTTTTTATTTTTATTTTATTGTTGAATGAAAATCTTTCAATTTTTACAGTTTAATTGTCAGTGTCGGTTTAATTATTTGTAATATGACAAGTGCTTTCCGTAGGCATATTTTTCTATATTTTTTTCTAAATTTAAACTGAAGGTTTGATATATATGAATAATTTAAATTTGGTTTTGATGCACTTTTAATCTATTATTACAGTAATTTTAATAGGCCCCTATGAAGTTATGTATATTGTATAGTGTTATTATAGAGTATATATATGTCTTGAATTTCGAGAAGCTTGCATATAGTTTTTGCCAATATATCATTTGCCCTTTGAAGAATAGTGTTTTGGTATGGAAATTATGTTAAAAATAAGAAAAAAATTATAATTGTAGATTTGCAAGATAAAATTCATATTACATTTTGTTTATTCTTCCTTTTTGAGCCACAAAAATATATGTTTTAGTTTTAGAATTTAGCAACAACAACAACAAAAATATTCATATGAAGAAAATTTTTAAATCTTAAGATGTTTAGAGTAACAACATTTAATGAATTAACTCTTTTTTTTCCATTTCTATAAAATTTTTTTTTATATATATATATATATTAGATTTTTTTCTCCCATTTCTGTAAATTTGAAGATTACATTTAATTTTTCTATTTTGTGATAATTTCATTTTTTTTTTTTCTTAGAATTGGTTTGTTTATTTCTTAAAATTATTATTGTCTAAAAACATTTTGTTTTTCAAAAGAAGGTGAAATAATAAGAAAATATTATTAAAAATTATGGAATGAAGTTATATATATTAATTAAAAGCAGCTTATTGAAGACCAAATTAATAATTTACTGAAGATTTTCATCTGTCTAGTAAATATTAAGACTACAGATTGTATGGAAATATGTCTTTTTTTTTTCACAACTGTTCTTTAATGCATATTTCATTTCTGATGTTTATTATCATAAATTTATAACACAATTTTATAGATAATTGTGGCATCAAAATGCTCTTTAAAACTAAAAAAAAAAAATTTTGTTAATTTTGTGCCATGGATATAATTAGAAGCAACAGAATTCAATTGCTATACAGTATTTTGAGAACAGATGCAAATTACCCATGAATTATTGATTATGGGGAATTATGATGAGAATTGTCCATGAATAATCTTTTATTTTTTCAGGATGTAAGATACATTTGCAGTTGTATGGTACAGATATAGGCAAGAATTTATGGTAAATTAAAGTTAGTTAATTGAATGGTTATAGTTAGAGTTAGCTGTTTCATATCATAAAAAATTTTTTTTTTTCAAAGAAAATGAACATTGTACATCTTTTACATTCAATAAAATGATTTTTTTTAATTCCTTGTTTTTTTTTTTTTTTTTTTTTATTTATTTATTTATTTAGGAGGTTCAGATATTCGGTGCTTGTTTTAGGTGAAGAAGAGCGGGGTCAGAGTCAATATCAAGTACTTTGCTTTGTCACTCAACTTACCAAGAATGATTTTATATCTGCTGATGCCATGTCCAAGCTCAGGCAGGTCAGAATATATTTTATAATTTTGTGTACTTCTGGGTACCTAGAAAAGTTTTATAAAACATTGAGTCATCCTAATTTTACTAAATAGATCATCATAATAAATATACTAATTGGAAGTCTTTGTATCTTTTACTGTTATTTAACCTATAAGCAATCTTGTAATTTCATTTGTTATTTCCACATGTATTTTTTTTAAAAAAAATAAATAACATTCTTTTCTTGAAATATAAGGGTGACACAGGGTTCCATTTTTACTTTAATCTTTCACTGATGAGTTACTCTTTATTTTTTTCCTAACAACCACTTTACATTTTGTACACTTTTTGATAGTTTAAGCACAAATGACCATAAATAAAAAAAAAGCTGATAATAAAACTCAAACTTCACAAGAAACAATAGATCAAATGATTGAAGATGAATCAAATGAAACTACATCAGTCTGAACAATGAAATGGAAATTTCAATAATTTTTAAAGAAACAAATGTTATCAATACAATTAATTAAAGTTACTATCACTAAGCAAATGATATTTAATGTATAACGTATTAGGGAGAAATAAAAACATTTTAGGATTATTATTTTACATGATCTATAACCTATATATTTTTTTATTTTTTAAAGAAAAATTAAAATTTTTATAATTATCTATCTTGTTGATTACTAATTAGTTAGTGTTTTGTTTATTCTTATTAGAATTTTTATCAATCTTGTATTTAGCTGAGTATTATAAACTATCTGAATTTTCAATAAATTATTAAAACTGGTATGTATCAAAATATATCATGTAATCTGTAAAAATATGCAGTAATTAGTGGGAGTTCAAGTAGTAATAAGTTGATTTTATTTTAAAATGATTTATTATTTACAGAATATTTATCAAAACATGTATGGAAGGTTTCTGAAGTTTCCTTGTGTTAACTTTTCTTTGCTATTAAATTTTGGATATATTTGTATAATAAATTAGATTAATGGTTCTTAAAGGATCTATGAGAGAATTTTAAGTTGTCTTCGAGCTTGAATGAGAAGTAACCTATTTATCATGTTTACTTTCCTGACTTTTATTAAATCTAGAATTTCCTTTCAGTATAAATACATATAATAAATCATAGTATTGATTGTATTGGTGATCACCTAAAGAAATAACAGTTTGTTATTGTTACACATCTAGAAAATCAGTTATCCTCATCAAATTAAAATGGTGACAACTACATAATGATTTAATGGTGTGCATAGAGACTATCAACCAATATAATTTTTAAACTGTCTCATAACTTATCATACTAATAATTCAACCTTCAAATGTCAAGCATATTATCAATTTAGTTGTCTGATGACTTCAGTACTTATTGTGTGTCCACTATAATAACACTTCCTGATATTTGTGTCTGTGCAATAGTGATTACTGTAGGAATAGTTATATTTGGAAATATTCATTTTGAGAGGTTACTGATGGAAGCTATGTCTTAATTTTTATTCTTGACACTAGTTTGTGGTTGAAAATGAGAAGTTGATTTAATCTTTTAGGGGTTTTATCACTTTTGATTTTATTGTTTCTATTTAGTATGTCAAATGCTTTTATTAAATTTTATTAACCATTTTCCATTGTTCAATATCGTGTTTTGGAGAAGTAATAACTTACGAAAAATTTGTGAATATATATAGATATATATAAATGAATGGCAGATTGTATTGAATGATAAAACATGGATTGACAATAATTGATTTTTTTTTTTTGAAAATGCCAATGAAATGACATTTCATTAGCCCAAATAAATAGTTATTTAAGGATCAGACTCATCGCTACTAAATCATCCACAAGATTTATTTCTGGTGCTCAGTTGGTGCACAAAGTATCAGCTAAAAGTATAGATTACCATGTCCAATTGAATTATGAAAAATATGTGTGTTGGAAAATTATTTATTTAATATGTAGTTTTTAAGCTTATTATGTTTGTTTTATTTTAAGGTCTTTTTAACATGTTTTTGCAGTTTCCATAAATGTTTCTTATTTATTTTCTGGGCAGTTCTTCTAAGATATACTAAATCACATTGGCAACTTGTATATAATCCATTCATCTTCTTGTCCTGCTAATTACTTTGTATAAATGTACCGGGAGGCAATGAATTCTAACACTCTGATATTTCACTTACTAATTACTAGTCATAGTCAGATTACTAATACATGATGAATTTCTCCTCAAAAACTCTAATTTAACTTATAAAAGATGTACATCAAGCCAAGTTCACCAATGTAACACACTTGAATGAAACCTTATTATCCAATATTGTTTTCCTATAGGGCCATTTTTCAGATGATGTGTCGGAAAGAGTTCTTGTGATAGATGAACACTAGAAGATTTTATCGGCTGGAAATTTATTATTATATCATGCTTTATTAAGCTAAAATCATATCATGTTTCAAGCTTTTTAAAAATAGTATTTTGTTTTATTAAACTATAAAAAATAATATTTTGAGAAGTTGCCTATGATTTTTATTTTTTACTGACTGGAGGGATCTACAAGGCAAAGTTTATGTAACCTGTATTGTATGATTATGTCTAAATTTATTCCAGTACAAAGGCTTCCTGTGTGGAGTGTTTTATAAAGAACTAAAAAAGAATTTTTTTTTTTGTTCATCATTTGAATTTTTTTTTTTCATATTTCATATACAATATTTATTCAATCATTTCAATTTAATTTCAATGTTTTAGTTAATAATCATTTTTTTAATACAGTATCAATGTTTAATTTTATCAACTTTCTAGAATTATTAGAAATTATTTAATATAATAGGATTTTCTATTTTTAAGATCGGTAAACTTGCTCACATTTCGATTTTATATTAAATGGAGAAAACTTCCCTATAGAAAATTTAATACCATTACTTTATTAACTAATATGATTCATCTTATTACAGTAATGAAATGCAACCTCTGAGATTTCATGAAATCAGTATTTGAGAGCAGTTGCTTGTGCTTATCTGTATTGTAGAATCTTATGTATATTTTAGCGCAACCCTGGTGCAGTCCGTCAGCCGGAAGAAGACAGAGGACGAGAGCACCTCGAAATGGACCTGAGTGTTGAATTGAACAAGTCTTCCGTCATCTCTCCCCATCTTCCCGCCCTCTGTGAGGAGGCCACTCACTCTGCCTATGCAAGGGAGGTAGATTTGCGTTCATGGGCAAGTCCTAAAGGTATATTTCATTTCTTTCGTATTAAATTCATGAAAGAACCCAAAGGAAAAATGTATCAAATATAGCAGTGTGAATATTTTATGAAGGTGGCTGTCAAGATAACATATTCAATTGTTGATTCTCTGCATATATATTTTTTTGAGTTCATACACATTTTTTTTTTTTTTTTTATGATTGAAAATATTCTTATATTTTTATAACATGTATTGATAATTTTTAACAATAATATACAAATTCACTAAAAAGTGTGTTTCAATTTGTGTCTTAAGCATCATCCTCATTTGAATGCATTTGCTAAAAACGTTGTTTGTTAACATTATCAAAATCAATTTGTTTCAGTATGAATGGGAAAAAGCATTTCAAAAATGTCTTTCAGCTTTCAGAAAAAACAAAATTTTCACTTCTGGTATTGTTAAGTTTTGGTCATTCTGGTGAGCGGAGATAATGCATTTGTTTTTCAAGGTCAACTGAAATTCTTGTTTCCATATTCAAATATGGATCTAACTTTAGAATTGTTCTTAGTTTTTATGAATTTATTGTTTAAAAAAATTGAATGAATCATTTTATATCTCAAAATTACTTTTAAAATATGTGTTAATAATAAATTTTAAAACTCAAAGACAGAAATTAACCTTTTCCATTTATATAAATTTATCTAATGTATAAAATAGCATTTATTATTAAGACTAGTTATATGTATACATATATATATATATATATATATATATATATATATAAACTTTTCTGTTATAAAGAATTTGTATGAAATGATAAAACTTTCTGCATTCATTTTTTTTAAACAATTTCTTTTGTATGTTAGATTTATGAAAAAAAATTATCAATATGGTTTAAATAATTATAAATATGGGTAAAATTATTGATTAATTAAGTTTGAATATTGAAACAAACAATAATAAAGTAGAACAAAAATATATTGTGCAACCATGAATTTGCCATTTAGAGCATTGTGAATGTTGGATCATTATTATTCAAAAGAAGAAGTTATAAATTTTATTATCTCCTTGAATAGAATATTTAATTGTAGGAAATGTTATATTTGCTTTGGAAATTTGCTTCACTGTCATTTGGCTACTGTGCAGATATTTTCTTAGACTTTTTATTTTGCAAATACACAAATATAGATCCTTAGAAAGTTCCCCAGTAAAACATTAATATCTTTTGGAGTATAATATTACTTCTTTTTCTTCCTATGTTGCAGCTTCGATGATGTGAATCAGCTACATCATTGAAAATTCTCAGGTCAAGAAGAAATTTCATAAAAAATAATTTTTAATTTTAGAACAATATGCGTGTACTAATTATACTATGAACAAATCTGCCTTATCTAGATGTAGAATGCAAACAATATTCTAATATGATATATTTTAAATTTTATTTGAATTTATTTTGTTAATTTTTGCATTTTCAGCTCTAAGTAGAGATATTGTGACCTTGACTTCAGCTGTAAAGCGTTCTCCGCCTCCCAAGCCCGTCCGTTGTAATGAAAACAGTAATTTATGGCAACCATGCCAATGCCGCCTAGAGATTTGTGTTGGTTGGTATCCATGTGGCCTCAAATATTGTCGTGGCAAGGACTCTTCTGGTAAGGCTATCAGCTACCGATGTGGCATCAAAACATGCCGCAAGTGCCGTGCATTTGAATTTTTGTTCAGCAGAAACAGCAGTGTCTATGGGATGAGTGAATGCCATCAAAGTTAAGCATTGATAATCTGGGTTCGATTTTCTAAATGATGGGTTTGAATCTACAATTAGAAATATTTTTAATATTTGATTTAAAACAATTTTGAGACATGAGTTTTGGTTGTCAGTATGCTTTGAATGTTTCTCTACATTCAGCAGAAAAATATTGAAAATTTTTTATCAATTATTATTAATATTAATTATTGATGTTACAAAAATTAGAAAATGCTTTACAATTATTGGATTGTTATAACACAATATAATTATCCAACATATCTATAAAATTATTTATAAACATAATAAAATGATACATTCAGTTTAATTTATTTTCATACATTTTTTTTTTTTATTTATTGATTTTAAAAGGTAACTCTTCAGAAGCATTATCTCATTTTATTTTTTAAAAATATGTTGTAAAATAAAGAAGTTTTGATGTAAGTCACTTACTGTATCAGAAATTTGCTATGTTAAGAAGACATTTTTGGTAATGATAAATTTTATAATTAATATCTTCTTCATGTAAAAGTATTTTGAAAATCAAATCCATAATTTGTAATATTGTAAATGAATTAAAATTGTTAATTCTATTGCATTTGTTGGTTGGAGATTCCAATTTTGTAGTCAGAATTTTGCTTTTTTTCAAAAAAAAAAAAAAAAAATTCGAGGAAATGATTATCACAGTTTTATAAAAATATTTATGATTAAAAATTAATTTCCAAATAATTCCTGCAAAAAATTTTAAAAATTGTGAAATGTCATGAAAAAAAATTTGTATATGAATTTCTTAAAATAGAAAGATGATTTATTTAAATATGCTAATTTTATTTTAAATGTTTGACATTAAAAATCTGTCCCTTCCTCCCTGTCTTAAAGATTGGCAGCTATGATAGTGTATAGAATGTTAAAAAAGATTACAAACCTGTATCTTTGAGAATTCTCTGCTTATCAATGCTTTTCTGAATTCATCCATTTAAATTAATTCTCCATGGACAAAAACATCATCAAATAGCTGCAGAATTTTTGAGAAAAAAATATCATTGCCTTGGATGGTAAGTTTTGTTAAACCATCCTTCTCCTTTAAAGATTTTTTTTTTGTTATTTGTGAAAGATTTATGGAGGGGATACATTTTAAGAAATGTTTTTGTTAGAATAAATTCTGCATTAATGTTTTTAAAGGTATTTGAAGTGATGATTGCAAATAGATTCAATGAATATGATTGAAACAGACATGTAATCTATTTATCTCTGATGTTTTATAGTATGTTATATAGAATGTTATATATATAAATGGATTGCTTAAATGGAGTAATCCTGTTTTATTTAACACAAAATTCTATTGTATTTCATGATGTGTTTGTGTTGTAACTGTTATGTGTTTTATGAACGCTCTTTATGTATTGCTGTTGCACAATGGATTTATTATTGAAATCATCTTTATTAACAATTGAGAATCTTCCAAATGAAAAACATTCTGTATTATATTTAATGATATCACATTTTTTTTATTTGTAGACAAATGAAATTGTTTATTATTACATATATTGATTGTACTACTCACATAAAAAAATATATGAGATACATTTATTACATACATTTATTATTATATTATTTTTATGAGATACATTTATTATAGGAAACAGAGATACCAACTATAATGGAAAGTAATTGTTTGAATTAATTGGAGAAAAAACTAATATTTCTACAGAAATTCTTAAAAAAAATTGTGAAAAATAAAGATTTTTTTCCTTCTTTTAATGATTTAAAAGTAAACATTCAATCTTATTCAGTTATGTGCACAAGTAAATATATTGTTGCTATTACATTTTTCTTTGTGAATAAAAAAAATATACTGGTACTGTGAATTCTTTATTTAAAAAGGAAGATAATATGTGTTGGATAAATTTAGTATTTGTATATGTAAGGTTTTTATTATAAATTGATGTTTTTTAGGTTTTACAATGATTATATTTTCATTTTAAATTTGTACAGCATTATATATATAAAATGATTTATATTTATTTCTATATTAACTCCAATCTTAAAGTAATAATTTCTACACATATATTGATAACATTAAATTGATGATTGTCTCCTTGTAGGATCAATTAACATTAATTGATTCTACAGTAACCTATTTAGAGAACAGAAATGAGAACTTCCTGAATCTTTTTAAAATTTGTTCCATTACTTGATAATATTACAAGTTAGATTTGTGAATGTATGTCTCTGTTGATGTCAATTTTGAGTTAAAGTTGATAGTTATTTCAATTGGAAAGTATAGTTATTCCTATTGAATTCTAGTTGATAGTTATTTCTATTGAAATCTCATTTGATTTTGGTTTGTTGCTCTATGGCCATTTTGTGCACACTTTGGGCTAATTAGACTAGGACCTGGTCTAACGTAAAGTCTCATTTGAGGTTGGCATCTCTGTGCAAATAATTCTAAAACTATCATTAATATATTTTATTATTTTATTTATTGCTACTGTATGCAGTATTTTTACAATAAAAATAAAAAAATTTGTTTATATTTAATAAAATATATTTAAAATTTGTTTGCTTTGTATGAAAATATTTGTTTTTATAAACTGAAATGCAAATGTTTCTCACTAAGATTTTTCAAGCAACTATATGCTATAAAGTTATGCAAGTATGTGCTACATATACTTTCTGATTTGTAATATTTTGTTATTGAATTAGTAGTTATAAAAAAGGCTTGCTCAAGACAAGTAGTTACTATATGAGAGGATATCATTTTTAACTGCATTTATTATAACTTTTTTTTATTACAAATTTACATGAGCAGTTGTCATCACTTCCAAGATTTGATATTGCAACTTGAATCTATTCCGCCTGTTCATATTTGTACTATCTACATGAAATAAGCTTTCTCTTAATGTTTTAGTGTATAAAATGATGCTTAAAAGAAAGCCTTATTATTCTATGCTGTATATATATATTTGAAATATGTATAAGATTTTTTGTTTTTATGCTATAGTTTATAATTTTTTTTTTAATGTAGAATTTCAATTGAAATATTTGATATTCTTGAATAGTTAGTATTTCAGTAAAGATGATGAAATTTAGCATGCATTCTTACAAATTCTAAAATTATTTTTTGCATTTAATAATAATAATTAATATTTTTATGAGAAAAAGCCTTGTATTAAAAATGAAATGAAAAGAAAAATGAATTATTAGTTTGTTTTCATTGCATTTATAATAGAATGTCACACAGTATATGATAACATACATCAAAATATAGAATTCAAAATAATATTACAAATTCAATAACTGCTCATGCTTTCTTCAAACTCTTATAACAAGTTTAATTATCATTTTTATTTTTTAGAATATTATTCTTTCTTGAATGAGTATCAAAATTGTCAAATATCAAGTTTGTATATATTCTTAAATCTCAATTCTAAGTTTGAAAATGATTTTCATTTAAGTTGTATTTCATACACGCCTTAAAGTATATAAATTTTGTATTTATATGTTTATATTTTTTATGTATATTAAAATTTGTTTTATTAGATTTTAAAAAATTTTTAGATTTTGAATTGTTAAAATTATTTAAAAATATTAATCAAATTAAATAATATCTTAAATAATTGTATGGAAGCATCTCAAAATGTTAAAAAGTTTCATTATGATTTAAAAATTAAAGATATTTTGTATTGATATATAAAAACCAATGAATGTTAACAAAAAGATTTATATTTGCAAAATTTTGTATGAATATGTATTCATGTTTATAAATGGACTCATAGAAGAATGGTATTAGGTAGGAAAGAGATTAACATGACCTTGAGGTACTTTTGTTTATTTTTAAAATCTTTTTTGTTATCTTAATGCCATAATTTTACACATTTTACCATGGAAAAAAATGTATGCTAAATTTTATATGTTAATTTGTATTTGTTTATTTGCTAAATTTTAGTTTTGCTGACCTAATAATTATAATAGATAACAATTTTTTTCTTACTGTTTTCCGATGCCAAACCTTAGGTACTGAATTTGATAAATTAGTAAGTTACTTTTTAATGCTTGTAATCTTGGTATTAATACTTTATCATATATTCTTTTTTAATCCATTAGAGAATTATTTATTTTTCTTGCCTTTTATAAAATATAAGTATACAGTAATATATTATAAATTTGCAATACATATTATTTGTAAATAATTTTCATAACTTAATATCATGAGCACAGAAAAATATAAAAATATTAAATTGAGTGAATATTTCCGTTTCAATACAAATACTGTAATGTTTTAGAAAATTGTGATTCAATCTAATTGTGCAAATTGTAAATTTAAATCGTAAATAGTTATGAAATTTATACTTATAATTATTGACCGTTGTAAATTGAATTTTTATTGCTGCATATTAATTGTATCACAATTTTTTTAAATAAATGTTTAATTTATTCAAATAATGCTGAAATTTTATGTTTCAGTAAAATGAAGTAAGTATTGTGGCAGAGTTTTTTTTTTATAAAACGTTGTGCATGAAATTTTGAAAATCTGTTACTGTTTTTGTCTTGGAACGTTTTCTTATAAAGGTTTTGTGTCGCATTTGAAAAAGTACAAATTAAAATTTTTTCACTTCACTGATTTCAAGTAAACAGTAATATTTTATTAATGACATTTTCATGACTACTTACTATTTATTGAAAATATGACTTTCTGAATGTAATGATATATTTTATATGCTTTTTTAAAACATAATTAATTTAAATATTTTATTGAAAATACTGAGTTTTGACATTTTTTTAACTATTATTTAGATTTTAGATTTTTTGTTTGAATTTCGATAATAGCACTAAGTAATACATTTTTCAAAAATGAAATCATGCTTTTTTTTTTTAGATTTTTAAATCAAATATATTATTGATATAAATTTTTAAACTATCATTATTGAAGTGTATTATTAAAAATGAACAAATTTATTAACTCTTCAAATATTTATTCTTAAAAATCTAATTTCATTATACTTTTTATTTATAATTATTTTGAAACATTTTAAAATGGAATATGGAGGTAATATATAATATGATATAATAATATTTTTTTGATTTGAATAATTAAATATTAATCTAAAATTTACTTTCAATTGCATTTATGAATAACAGGCATTAATTATTTTATTTAGTGTGTATTCATAATTAATTTAATATTCATAGTTGCAAATGTTTAAACATACATAAGGAATTATACATATAATATTTGTATACTGCATGTTTTATGATACGAATTATTTCTAATTATAATGTAAAAAAAATTTTTTTTTTTTTTTTTTTTTCAGTTATTCAATGTAATCCTTTTATAAATGCACATATATATAGCTCAGAATGTTATGTTATTGACACTTATTGTTAGTTTTTATATTATATACCCCAACTATTATAAAAATAACTTCTTAAATGGTTTATTCTTAGCTTTAGAAATCATGTAGTTGATATATTGATTACACTTTGCTATTGTATTCTTCTTCTAAAACTTAATTTACATTTATTGAAAGTAAAGGAGGGAAAAATAGCCTATCTTCATATTATTTGAAACACAATGCTATTTTATTAATGACAGTTTATGCATTTATTTATTTATTTATATTTATGTGATTATAAAATTTTTTTGGCTTGTATCAGTTAAAAGATTACAAACTGTTTTTATTAAACTGTATGTTTATGTTTTACTGATAATTTTTCTGTTATAATTCAAGTTTTCATTGAGATGCAAGTTTGTCATTAAATTTATTCTTTTGTAAGTGGCATTATATCCAATGCAAGGTGATCTTAACCTTGAACAATTTTGCATTATGAATTGAACACATATCAGTAGCAGTGAAAAAGGAGTTTCTGACTTTTATACTGTTTTTTCTTAAAATTCATAATATTTTATAGAGGTAAAAATGTATTAATTGCATTTTTTATATTTCTTTTATAAAATAACGTATATATTTTTTTTTAAGTGAATGAGTGAATGGAATAATAGAATTGAGTGAATGAAATATATGGAAAATGAAGCTTCATAATTGCTTCCAATTTAATGCTATAAATAAGATGGAAAAAAAAAAATGAAAAAATTTGGATTTCTTATTTACAAAATTAATTTTTATTAGAATTATGATAGGGTTGCTTTGTTTGTAAAAGTATGTAAAACATATCAGTGAGATTTCTTTATAAGTTCCATAAAAGTTTAATTGTATTTCTTTGAACATTTCTCCAAATTCATTCTACATTTTCTTTTAAATGTTTTTTTTTATTATGAAAAAAAAAATTTTAGAAGAATTTTCATAATACTAATTCAAAAATATTAGTTTTTTTATTAATCATCCTATAAAAATAAACAAATTAATTAATATTTATGTCACCACATAAACTTTGGTAATGACTATGTCATACACTAGAGGTATTAATTTTTGATAACTAAAATGAAATAAAAAGTTTTATCTTTGGTATATATTATTTTTTAAATATGGCATAAAATTGAATTACTCTATTAAAACTCTGAAATTCGTTTATTGTCTTTTCCTGAAGAAATGTCATAAAAGATAGCTAGTTGAAAGGAATAGATGAATTATACTTATTCTTTTATGAAGTTTCAAATATAAATTTAAAAGCAATCTATTAACGTTATTACTTTGCAGATTTTTTTCACATTAGCTTAAGTCACCTTAAGCATATCAAAAAAATTGTTTTTTTTTATCTCTTGAAAAATATTTGGATTTTTTCCATGTAAGGAAGGAATATAATGAAATATTACATTACTTTTGAATATTTTAATTCGTAATTGAATATTAGTGATATTTTGTGCCGTAGTTTTTAAGTTATAAACATTTCCAGTACCTGTTTCAAGCTAATATATCTTTTTTTATAAATATTTGTTATCTAACTGGCTTTTATGCCATTAGTTTTCTAACATCTATCCTTATATGAATCAGTGTCTTCCATTACTGATGTCCTTATTCTTGTGAAACTTTTCATACTTGTTTTAGTATTTTTATATAAATATTTCATTCTGTGCCATAGATTCTTTTCAATACATTTGTATTTACAGATTTGAAATTTGTCTCTACTCACACAAAATTTTATTCACAAGAAATTAAGCTAACATTCAATTAAAACATGTGCCTGTTGTTTCTTAAATATTAATTTTTTTTTGTTATTTATATTTAAAAACATTTTACAAATTTAATCATACTTTATTTTTTAATAGGTTTAGTCACTACAGCTTTCTTTATACATTTTTGAAAACTTTTTGTAGTCTGAATAATTAAAAATGTTTAAATTCAAAGAAAAGTTTTTTAAAATAGAAATACGCTATTTAACATCCAGTTTTATTAATTAATTCTTTGCTATGGATAAAAACAACAATAATGAAGGATTAAATACTTTAAGAAAATAAATATTTGAATATTTGTGAAAAACCACTTTTTATAAAATGTGGAAAAGTAAAGGATTTTAATTAATAAAATATTATTAAATTATTGGTTTACATAAAAATATTAAATGTAAAATAATTTTACATGGAAACTACCAAACAAAATTTAAACTTCTTTTTATTTAATGATTGAATGATATTTATGAATTTTTTAAATATTTGATATTTCGATGTTTTTTTTCTGATACATCACTTTAATTGCCATATTGTAAGCGAAATTGCCTTAAGTATTTGTTTGTATAAATGTTTGGAAACTCCTTTTCTCAGGTGTATGTATTCCAAAAGGGCTTCCAGAAATGTCACACGACTAACGTGGGTCATCAACCTCACATTTAGAATACATATGCACTGTTAGTTTTTCTTACAAAGTACTATAATGTTTTATATGCCTTCTTTATTCCCCACATTCTTAGATTATACTATTCAAAAGAGTAGCCTGATTTTTCTGCCAAGTATGCTATTGCTGGTGAAAAAAAGGTTTTCTGAGGTTTTTTTGTACTAGTGCGGATATTACTTTTTTTATTTTGGTTTTGTATATTTGATTGATTTTAGTATGTTATTAACCGATTGTAAATGAAATTATGTTTGTCGTATAGAATGGAAATGTCAAATTAAATTATTAATACAATTCACTATAATAATAAAAAAAAAAATTGTTTGTAAAATATAAATCTTTTTAATTATATTTTATGCTACATATAAATATTAATATTTTTTAAAATGCTTGATTGTACATTGATTTTATGTTTGGTTGTGAATTAATATCTATTATTAGAATTCATATAGTTTAATTTTTGTGAATAGTAGTATTTAATTTGGCATTTCAGATAGCTATTGGTTTTATTTCACTTATTGATTATGGACTAAAGGCCATATAATTTTTAAAAGAAATTTTAATTTGATTAAAAGATTGATATAGTACATATTTAATATTCCAATCAAGGTATATTATTGTTATTAGTATACATTATTGATATAATTAAAAGTATGTAGTTAATTGACAGAATGTTTATTAATTTCAATATTATCATTTAGGTCATTATATCATTAGGTCATTATTTGGTTTCATTACATTATTATTACTTTTCATATTAATTTTGCATTTGTACTATCTGCTCAGAAAACCTTAAAATGAAATATTCTTTTTAAATTTGATGCTTGTGTGTATGAAAAAAAAATGTTTAAGCAATGAATAAGATAAGATATTATTTCTGAAAATGTCATCTCTGCACATCCCCATGTTTGCATCAGGTGAAAAAAAATGTTGTTCAAAATAAAATATTCTTATTTTTATATCCAAATGCTGTTTCTTTTTAATAGTAATTTACTCATTATTCATTTAACTCCTCATCATTATTACTTAGCTCATTCATTTTATTTCAAATGCCAAAAATTATTCATTATTTCTATTTTATTTTATAAATCAACTATTTATTAAGCAGGTAAATATGTTCCTTAATAAGTATATAAAGCAAATAATAGAACTTTTTTTTTTATAAGATATTATTAACACATTTTTTAGTTAAAAAAAAAAGATTGTTCTAGTGTACAAAAAAAAAAAAAAAAAAAAAAAAATTATTACAGTAATTATACATATAGTTATTAAATATCATAATTTTGACCATTTTTGTATTTTATTTATTAATATATATATATATATATGAATGAAGTAATTAAATCAATTTGACTTTTAAATTTTAATTTATTTAATAAAAATGAAACTATTTATTTTAATTTTAATTAAATGCTGTTGCAAGTTTCTAATTGTTTTCATGTAGAGACTAATGACAATATTTGCATCGGCTGTGCAAACATCGCAAATAAATCTCATTAATTTTAATATCAAAAGGTGCTTTTATATTAGAGTCCAAGGGGCAAAGGATTTATCGCGATTCGTGTCAATCGTCGTGACTCGTTACATTATAATTGGTGATGATTCGTTAACTTTTACATTTAGCGCTGTATTTTAACAGAAAAGTATTAATCAAAGTAATAAAATAAAATAATTTTTAAAAAAATAGAAAATTCGGTAAAATTGCGGAACAGAGGCTGTTAGGATTTGGCGTCAACAATTATTTTCGCCAAAGTCCGCCAAATAACGGGTTGCGATTGTAAGTGAAGTGAAGTGAATTGCAAAGAGTACAAGAAACCAGGAATACTATATTTGGTAACTTATCGCCCAATTGGCGCCACAAAAAGTCTCCGAAAATAAATACATTAATAGGCTCTAGTTTGCGATTTGGCCGAAAATTATATATACAAAATAAGTATATTTTTTTAAGAATTAATAATTATTTGGAAAATAAATTAAATTGCATAAGATACTGTATATATAAATACTTTTTAAGTTTGATTTTTAGGACCTATACCGAATCATGTCTGTTGCAAAAGACAACTTATTTAAGGAAAAACGAATAAAGCTAGAATTTTCAATGGTAAGGATAAAATGAAACACTATTTGCTATTTTATAAAAACTATCTTTCAGTAATATTAATTGCAACATTTAACCAACTTAAATAAGAAAAACAATTTTCGTATTTAACAATTATTTAGACATTTATTTTTCAATGTTATATAATCTGTTATTGGTTTTTCCCTCTCATTATAGAGCATTATTCCTACGATCAGAAAATTAAATAATTCAGAAAAGGAAAAATTCGCCAAATTTTATTTATCAATATTCTTAATGAAATAGCGTAATATTTGTTAGATTGTATCTGAAAAATGTAACTGGAAATAGAGAAATGATAGGTTTTCTATAAGAGAAATTATATTGTTTTCTTTTATGGCACTTTAAAATGTTATAATATTTCATGGAGTAATAGTGCTAATACTTTCATTTACGCTATACAGGTCACGCCACTGATATATTTTTCTAATGGAACCCTCTAACATAAGAACTAAATGCAATTTAGTGTTTTGTCATTCTCTGGGATCTATTGATTTTATATACAGTTGGAAACCTCCAATCTTGTGTTCTTTTTGTTATAATAGTGGAGTTATGAATCTTTAAAGTAGGCGTTCTTGCCTATGTTAAAGGAACTCATGAGCGTAAATGAGTGAAAATCTTTATTTTCATTGACTTCGAATTAAATCGAATATTTATTATATATTCAGTAAAACATAATACTCATTTATCTTTGATTATCAATAGAAATAGATTTTCTTTCACAACAATTTCATTCAAGGTGAACAACTTCATTATTCACATTGCCAAACTTTTAATAATAAAATTTGAATTATATTCTACATAATTTATTTTATTAATATAATTTAATACATCTAGGAAAAAGCACATCTTTTATTACCGTATTGATTTTTATGCGTTTTTAACTTTATTAAGCGCATTTAAATATTCTGTTTTGAAAAAGATGTTTGTAGCCTTCATTTTATTGGCCAAAGTTGTTCATGAAACAAAAAGGTTAACTAAAGGTTTTATTTTGAATGTACGCGAAATCTGCTGTTTCTTCAATATCTACCCGTTCGCCAATAGCAGCTGATTTTATATCACAATGATATTATTTAGTATGCCTGCCTCGTGGCTCAGTAGCAACGTGCGCCGCTGGTGAACATTAGGCGGATGCTCAATACGCCTGCAGCTTTGTTGTAGACAATGTTTCAAAAAACGAGGAGACTCGATGGCGTTTGAGATGTTCAGAATCTGGCTTCGTTAGTCGGACTACCTGATTGGGTTTTTCCGGTTTTTTTTCTCTCATACGATATACAAATGCGGGGTAGTTCCCCCTAAAAGTCCTCCCAAAAGGCACTGCCCTCCTTCTTCAGCGGCACGGAGCAGAAGTCAAATTTCTACCTACGAATACTCCATCGCAACCCTCTTCCTTCCTTCCAAGGGTGGTCCTAGACCTCCCTAAGACTTAATTAATTCATCATAATATTTGAAATATGAAATTGATATTTCGGACCTAATTTGACTTCATTGACATTTGAATTATGCGCAAATTTTATTTCGAAACTTGCTTGGGAGTGAGGTATCTATATCGCTTGGGGTGGACTCCACATACTGAACAAGAAGCAGTTAACTCAGTGCTAGTTTTCAGTGCGTGGCTCATTCAATAGCGAAATATGAGAAATCGTTTACTGAAAATCATTTCAATCATTAATCAAGAATCGCATGATTACAGCAGCAGAAGAAATGTATTAAAAAAAAAAAAACTAATTTATTTAAAAACATTTGTTTATCAGCAAACACTGGGGCTGTAAGAGTAAATTATATTGCAGAAAATATACTAACTCAATTGTCTGATAACACTCTATACTCTTTGACCTTAAAGGAGTCAACAGATATTTTAGATACTGTTCATGTATTACTTTTAATCGAGGGATAGATCAAAATTATGAAGAACTACTTGATGTTCATATCATTCATGCGGCCAAATGGCTAGCGCTCTTGCCTTCGGTACCACACGCTTCAGATTCGAATCCTGGTGGCGGCATCGATGTTTGTTTGTGGTTCAAAATCCACGTTAAACTGTAGATCCCTGTCTAATTAGCCCAAAGTGTGCAAAAAAATAACAGTAGAGTGACAAACCAAACCAAATCATAACATTCACATGCATGACCAATGGAGAAGATATTTTTAAAGGAACTGAAAAATTATGTTAAATAAATAATCTTGACTGGAAACAAATTAACTGACTGTGATCATAACTGATGGTGGCAAAACCATATATATATATATATAAACAAAGGTGCCATTGGTCAAGACCATCAACCGTACATTACATCATTCATCAACAATCTTCGTGCAGAAAATTCTTGGATATGTTAGAAGTTTTAACGTCAGCTGTTAATTATATCAGATCAAATGCTCTGAATCATCGTCAATTCTACGAGTTTGTTGGAGAAAAGGACTTATACGGTATTATACAGCAGCGAAAAAGTTCTAACGCAATTTTTTTAATTCTGTGCAATAATCAAAAATTTTTTGAATGAAAAGAATTTTCTCTGGCTGAGTTAAAACATGTAATATATATAAAAAAATTTTTTATGGCTGAGTTAAAACAAGTAATATATAAAAAATTTTTTTTTAAAGTAAATTCCTACTTTTTTTTTTTCACTATATTGCAGAAAGTCCTTTGTAAATAATTTTCATTCATTTTTTTAAGTTTATCTGGCGCCATCTATTGGTAGATATATACAATTTAAATCTAAAAAAAACTAAAATTAATTAATTAAATTTAATTACTGAATTAATATTTGAAAAAAATTGTATTAACATCAAGTGTCATCCACTACAAGTTAAAAAAATTTATTTGAACTTGAGTGGATGAATATAAAAAGCATTTTTATTAACGATTGAAAATTTGAACAAGATATATATAGGGAGAGTGTAAGCTAATAGAGGAATTGAAAAACAATGAGTAGTTATGGAAGTTATCATTGCATGCAGATTTTTAAAGATATGACTGATCTTAATTTAAAATTACAAAGAGAAAACCAGCTTCTACAAGATTTATACACTCATATTAAGTCCTTTCTACCAAAAATTGTTTTCTTTTCAATCTCAATTACACAAAAAAATATTGCATGCATTTTAATACATGCTAAACATTCAGTCAGCAAACTGAGATTCTATTTCCGATAGATTTTGCAATTGAAGCTTCGGGCGCTTTAAAAATGATTTTTAAATCTTGTTTTTTCAGATTTTGATGCAATAGCAAATGTCACCAAAAATTTTCAAAGTCATAGAAGACCTTACACCAGAACTTCAAATGGAAATTATTGATTTGTAGTGTAGAGATATTTTTAAAGAAAAATATTTTAACTCATTATTGCTGGAATTTTATAAGAATCTTGAACTCATACAATTCAATCAGGTGTATAAATTTGCTCCTGGCTTTTTTTTTTTTTTTTTTTCCACTTTCGGAATTACTTATCTGTGTAATTCCGAGTTTTTTGCATTTTCCTAAATTAAAATGCCAAAAAAAATATTTACAGATCAAAGCTAACTAATGAGCATCTGAAGTCACTGCTGATAATTTCCACTAGTAAACTTCATCCACATCTGCAAACAACTGTCTGTGGAAAGTTACAACGGCATAAATCTCATTCATCATAATTATAATGTTTAATTTCATTATGATTAATGAGATGTCATTCACATATTGTAAGTTTTTGGACGCGAATTACTAGTGTGCGTGACTTTTTGTAAGTGTTTGGACAAATCTCATAAAATTAATGTTCGATTTAAATGTTAAAAAAAAAAAAATTTCGTTTAAAATGTTCGATTTCATTATAAATGCCATTTATCGTGTTTGTTAATGGGTCGTTACGCAAAAACATCTGATTAATTGTATGCTTTACAATGAAATACAAATAAACTGTGAAGGGTCGGATTGATGATGCTCTTGAGCCAGTGTTGGCCCGCGAGTCATTGTTTGCATCTATCAGGTAAAATGTTGTCTCAATTTAATTTCTTTTTCAGGTCTCTTGTATCAACAGCTTCGGTAATAAGATTGCATGATACAAAATTCTGAGTGGATTAAATATGTTTTGTAGCAAAGACAAAAACGGCTCTTTTCATTAAGCATTTCAATGTATTTCGATCTGGATTCCATATCATGATCAAAGAGAAGTATCCCCAGTAGATTGGGAGATATGCAAATTAGACACGTTATTTTCCCAATTTCTTAAATTAAACATGCCCTTTTCAGCAAATTCAATGCTCAAGGGACAAATTGCTCTAATTTATCTAAACTGGACATTTTTGTTACATAGTTATAGACATAAAAGGAACGCCAAAGCCTAGCTACAACATCACAATATTCTTTTGAGGAATTCTGTAACAAATTATTCAAAGATACCATATAGAGAAATGAACTTGTTGTAACCCTAAATACAATTGTACAATGTCTATAGACAATTTCTTCATTTTCAGAAGGAAAAAAAGAATTTAAGAACATTTCCATGCTGTGGATCAATATTAATTGTAGAAACCTTTCCTGTATCAGATGATGATCCTATGAGATACAATTTAAATCTGACCATTGTAATGGGAACTTACTCAATCAGTTTCGGTCCTTTGTTGAAAAGATCATTTAAAAGTGGTTGATTCTTCGGATTCTGATTCTTTCGGTCGGACTTTTGAAGTCGTGTAATTCTCTTTGATTATAGGGTGATGAGGTAAGTAGTGACCGAATTCATTTACCCCCTCGTCTTGAATCTTTTCAAAAATTTCTAGCCTTTCCCATTCTTTAAATATAGAAATATAATCATCAAGATATTTTTCATTAGCTGCACGCTGTCCCCTTAATGCCAAATTTATGTTACTCGATAAAGAAATTTCATTCTTAAATGGCAAGCATATGCTACCCATGAGGAAAATAGTTAAATTTTTTAAATTGATCCATTGCTTTGGAAAACATTAATTTCTTATGGTCCTATTTAAATGGATTCCTGATGCCAATGGCATCAAAATCCTACAGTGCACTACAACTGATATTTACAAAATGCAAAGATATATCACGGGGACTTGATGTCCTAGCGACTAGCTCTCTGGCTTTCGGTACCACAGGCTCGATCCTCGGAGGTACCATAGATGCCTGTAGTGGCTTGGAATCCATCTTAAACAGTAGGTCCCAGTCTAATTAGCCCTCGTAAATAACAAATGACGGTAGAGAGTCAAACCAAGGGGTTGAGCATACGGCTAACAATCCTACCCCTTAAAAAGAAAATTCTCATGTTTAGAAATCTCAGTCAGAAAAACCGGACAGATCTGTTCTTGGATACTAGCGTCAGGAAGAGCCTGCCTGGTGGAAGCTGATTGAGACAGCCTTGGCCGGGAACCAGCTGCAGTGCTTGAAAAGAAGAAAGATATAACACAAGATTTAACATTAAGAAAATTATTCTCATATAACACATATTGTTCATAATTTCTAAATTTATTAGACGCATTTTCTTTTCCAAAATATTAACAAATTTGGTTTCGATTACAATCAGACCGTCATTCAATTTCAGTTCCGCTATACCAGTTAATATAGAGCCTACAACATCAGTTCCCAGGAGCAAATCAATACACAAATCTTTTAAGACTTAAATCGGATACTATTCAATTTTTTTTTCTTTTCTTTCGTTTATTGCTGCAGTATCAATTACTTTAGGAATGACTCCGCATTTTTTTTTTTCTGATAAAATTGACGTATTCATAGAAAAATGTTCTGTAAATTACAAATTTTTGCTTCATGTACATCATGTAATCAGAGTTTGGATAAAGACCCCATAAAATCCATTGATGAGTTTTTGTTTACATTTAGATTTTAATTTAATAAATAAATTATTCTAATTATTCTATTGCACAAATAGTAGCGTTGAGACCCTGTATCTACAATAGCGCTAAATGTTCTTTCATATACTGGATTTTGTAATTCTAGAACTAAAGTCATTAATAAAACACTTTCAATATTGCGCAGTTATTCGATAGAGTCTTGATTTTAACTATTTCAGTTTTGATTTCCTTTATAACTTCCTTTCAGGACATATAATGATTTTTGTTACCTTAACATATTTATTTTTTGAGCTGCAATTTCTGGGTAAATGACCTGTTCGTACACAAACCAAACAGGCACTCATTTTAATCAAAATCTTTTTCTTATTTTAAAGTCTCAAGTTTCTAGCCATAAAACATTGCTGACTAAGATGATTTTTTTATCACAAAATAAACAATTAAAATAATGTTTCCCCGAGTTCCGAAGTTTCGTTACTCTTACCAGTGCAGTTGTAGAGGGTATTCCAATCTACTTTTCTGTAAAAGTTTTTTTTTTTTTTTTTTTTTTATTTTTTTTTTTTTTTACTTTCGAACCAGCTCCAAAGCCAGTACGAGCAAGATTCACTATTTCTTCTCAATGTTTAAGAAAGCTCATTAAACTCGGCAGTAAACGATCTTCTGCTTTCAAGGGAGCAGCACTATTTCTGTTCCTTTTCCACGCAATAAATATACTCTCGGGAAGACAGGAATCCACAAGCTGAGTTAAAAAAACCCCACCATATTTGTATCCTTCGGTCACTCCTGATTGCCGTCTTTGTTCCACTAGAGATATTATGAATTTTAATCACCTCACAATTTGTGCTTCTATGGACAACACTATTTTAGAAACTTTACCTATCAACAACTTTACACTGAAGTGACAAAAGTCATGGGATACCTCTTAATATCGTGTCGGCCCTCCTTTCGCCCGGTGAAGTGCAGCAACTCGACGTGGCATGGACTCAACAAGTCGTTGGAAGTCTTCTGCAGGAATATTGAGCCATGCTGTCTCGATAGACGTCCATAATTGGGAAAGCGTTGATGGTGCAGGATTTTAGGCACGAACAGACCTCTCGATGATGTCCCATAAATGCTCGATGGGATTCATTTCGGGCGATCTAGGTGGCCAGATCATTCGTTAGAATTATCCAGAATGTTCTTCAAACCAATCGCGAACAGTTGTGGCCCGGTGACAAGGCGCATTGTCATCCATAAAAATCCCATCGTTGTTTGGGTACATTAAGTCCATGAATGACTGCAAGTGATCTCCAAGTAGCTGAACATAAGCATTTCCAGTCAATGTTCGGTCCAGTCGCACCAGAGGACCAAGTCAATGCCATGAAAAAACAGCCCACACCACTACGGAGCCATCACCAGCTTGAACAGTGCCTTGCTGAACGTTTGGGTCCATGGCTTCGTGGGGTCTGCGCCACACTTGAACCCTACCATCAGCTCTTACCAACTGAAATCGTGACTCATCGGACCAGGCCACGGTTTTCCATTCATCTAGGGACCAACCGATATGCTCACGTGCCCACGAGAGTCGCTGCAAGCGATGTCGTTCTGTCAGTAAAGGCACTCGAGTCGGTCTTCTGCTGGAATAGCCCAAGAAAGCCAAATTTCTCCGCACAGTTCTAACAGACAAGTCCCTTGTACGCCCCACATTGATTTCTGTGGTTTTTTGACGCAGTGTTGCTTGTCTGTTAGAATTTACGACTTTTTGCAGACGTCGTCGGTCTCGGTCGTTAAGTGCAGGCGGTCGACCACTGCGCTGTCCATGGTGGGATGTTATGCCTGAAATTTCATACTCTCGGCACACTCTTGACACAGTGGATCTGGGAATGTTGAATTCCTTAACGATTTCCGAAATGACATGACCCATGCGTCTAGCTCCAACTAACATTCCGCGTTCAAAATCTGTTAATTCCCGTCGTGCGGTCATCATCACGTCAAAACCTCTTCACATGAATAACTTGAACAGAAATGAAAGCTCTGCGAAAGCACTGCGCATTTATACCTGTTCTACGCGATGCTACTGCCATCTGAAAATTTGCATATTGCTATCCCATGACTTTTGTCACTTCAGTGTATTTCAAAGGCTAGTTTGTATTGGGCTGCTCGCAGGAAACTGTGAATACGACCCAGTCCTCGACGTAATTAAAAAAAAAAAATATTTGTGTCCTTCCTAAAGATTCCAAAGCTTTTAATTTCGTTTCTAAATCATCATTTACAGTAGAAAGGTCAGTTTGTGAGCATCTGGCAGTTGAGTTCTTAATTACCATGATCAGTAGATCTCGTGCATAAATTTGTACAGACAAAATCTTTTCTATCAAATCTTTTAAGTAGTTACTCAACTACTTTAGAATAATTTGCCTTAAAAATCGGGAGATTATCGATGCTTTTGGTTCAGGTAGTATTGATTGTAATAAATATTGAAACTTATCTTCAGCGGCTAAATTTTTATCATTGCGGATTTTTCGAAATAAAGCCCGAAAGGAGAGAAATTCTTTAGCTTCTCCACTAAATTTTTCAATTCAATCTTTGGCAGTTGAAATTGTCCTTTTCCCACAAAATCCTTAGCACCGACGATTCGTTAATTCTGTTTTTTTAATTAAATGTTTTTTTTTAATCATAGCGCTCAATTCAGAATAATTATCTCTACATCCTTTTGCTGTCGATAAAACCTCTTCATAAATCTCATCAGAATATTCAGCAGATTCTAAAAGAACGTTTTCTACCTTTTCTTGGCAGCTTGCCAGACTTTCAAATTTATTCTTGAACGGCATGTCCAAAATCGAATATTCATTTACATCAAGCTTCTTTTCCAGAAGTTCAATCTTTATTTTGTTCCAACATTAAGTAAAAGCTGCTCGTATCCTTTGCATTTCTTCATTGCTTTTGTTTTCGTATTCCTGTTGCTTTCCATCAACTGCTAATAATTGCCCCACGTTGGGCGCCAGAAAATATTTTCTATGCAGAATCAGAAAAGGAGCCCTCGTGCATCTAATCGTTGTTTAACAGATGTCTAGTCCCTAAAATAATTCACTATGAAATTCATCTCCACATAAGTCATTCCAGGGATGAGGAATGGGGCACCTGGGCCAGAAAAGTTTTTATCCCTGATTACTAAGGTGAGAAAATCTAGAAAATATTAAAGAAGATAATGGATATATATGGATATATAAGAGGGAGTTTTCATATAAGCAACATTTAATTAACGATGAAACATGTAAAAAATTACATTTTCACACACACAACATCGATCACAACAATACGAGCATTAAACTGAAATTAGAACTAACATTGGTTAATTAACGTCGGTTAACAGACGAATCAATCTAATGAAAGCTCCATTTTGAGTTGAGGGATAAATGAGGTCAATAACCACTGCTTTCAAAAAAATGAAAAACTCGATGGCGATTGTTAAAATGTATCTAAATCATCTCTTAGACTGCGCGGTGGGGGCTTCTCGTGTTTTCTGCCATACGACAGATAAATGCAGGGATAAATGTTCGTGGTATACATCAGGGGAATATGGGCCCACCTATGTTCAATTAAAAAAAAAAGCACAGAAACAAGACGAACCGGGGAGTAATTTAATCAACTGGCTCTGAACGTAAAATTTTAGTATAAGTCAACAGTATAAAAAACATAACATTTTAAAAGTCGTTGTGTCTAATCCTCAGTATCCTTCAGTGCGGAACTGACATCCCACGAGTAGTCCATTCATGGATGGAGAAAAAGGGACAGTTTCTGTTGTGATGGAGCACCAGTAGGTAGAAGTCTGACTTGGCTCCATGTCGCTGAAGAAGGGGGCAGTGCCTTCTGGGAAGACTTTCAGGGAGAACTACACCGCATTTACGCAACGTATGGAATTAAATCTCCACCATGTTGTAATGAGGAATGTACTAATGAGGAAACACGCTGGACATCACAAATGCCATCGAGTCTCCTCGTTTTTGAAACAGTGTCTACAACAAAACCACCAGAGGATCGAATCTCAGCTTTAATGCCCACTAGCGGCGCACGTTGCCACTGAACCGCTTGTCGGGTTTTAAAAAAGTTATGTCATTAAATTAATACTACAAAATAAAATATGCCTAATAAATATAAAAATTTATTACTTTGAAGAAGAAAAAAATTACATAATAAGCGACGATCAATTATCATTACACACGGGAAAGTCATATACAAAAACAGTATGGTTTTATCCAATTATGGAATCATAAAAAATGACATTTCACTTTATTAATGTATAAAAAAAGTAAAATCGCTCACATCCTTTGTTTTTTGTTGATTATAGCATTATCGAACATCATAATAGTGAGATCAAATATGACATATGACAAAAATAATTAAAAATATAAATTTTTTTAAAACTTATAAAAAAAACAAAAAGTGAAATACAAAATGAATTTAAGTCATTATTTTTGAAAAACAAGCAGAAACACAATAATTCAATAATTTCAAATATAAATTGATTAAATTTTGTAAATTCTGAAGTCCATATATAAATGAAATAAGTTATTATTAAAAATAGAATCGAATAATTTGATGCCATAACATTAAATATGAATTTCTAAAAAAAAGAAACTCATTATTTAAATGAAAAAAATTCATTAAATAATGAGATTTTTAGATATAATTTGTTTACTTAGTAATTTAATAGCTTTATTTTTTATTTTTTGGTAAAGATTAAGGAATTGTAAATAAAAGCAGATAGTTTTTGCAGACTTAAATTTTTTTAATCTATATTTTTTATAATCTGTTCTAATCTGTTTAATTTTTGTATTCAACTAAAATAACTAATTAAAATTTTTTTTTCTAGATCTTTGACTGCGATAGATAAAAAAATCTTGACATGCAATGCCAGAAAAAAATTGGCCCTTAAATATTACAATTTTAAAGAAATACATGGACAAAAACACGTTTATGACAGATACTAAGTAAGTGGAGACAATGAATCAATTTTGGGTAAAATCGTAAAACAGGGGCCGTTGGGGTTTGGAGTTAAAAATTCTTTTTGCCAAAGTCCGCCGAGTAAAGGGTGGCGATTGTAATTGAAGTAAATTGTAAACAGTACAAGAAACCCGGTTTACCACATTTGGCAACTTATCGCTCAGCTGGCGTCACAAAAATCTCAACGGCACCTATTTTGCGATTTGGGCCAATTTTGAGCTGTTACCAGTTGAGCTGCTACCTTGACAAAATTTCATAATTCTCAGAGGGATAATTTTGTGTTGAGACTATTATTTATATGTTTTTAAATGGAAAAAAAAAAAATTAAGCACTTTATTGATTTGGGATATTCAGTATTTGATAGATGATTAGTTTAAGCATGACTAATATTTTCGGTTTCTCTTTACCTTAGATAAATTAGACAATTAATAGAATTCTTTAATAGTACATTAATAGCTTATAGTGTGACTATGGTAATGTAATAATTGCTTTTATAACGTTTTGAATTAAGATTAAATTTTAACCTTTTTCCTTTTTAAAAATTGTAAAAAAAAAAAGCATAAATATTAACATTTAAAACTGGCAATAATTAGAAATTAAAATAACTTTAAAGACATCTAATGTATTTATTTTGAAAATGAATCAAATTACAAGGTGTCCCATTCAATTTTTTTTTTTTTAAAAAGTCATAATGTAGATGTGATTTAATAAATTATTATCCCCTTAAATCAGGTTCATAGAGATCTTTCATTTGCTTTCATTGACCTCTATGCCAGAAAAGTAAAAGTTAGGAAGTATTTCTCAAAACCTAAAATAAACTTAAGATGCAATCAGTCGTTGACTTGTAAGTCTTGATAATGCGCGTAACTAGCATTCAGGTACGTACAGGTTCGAGTTCTTTTGACGTCATGCGTTTTTGTCACTTGTACGAAAAACTAGAAGATTCAATTTTAATGTTATGTGCCTTTCGTATCGACAGTTAAGATGCTTGGTGAATTTTCAAAATTTTCTCGCTTACCATCAACATCGAATGCTGGGTGGATATTCCAATGGATTTTCTTCAAAAGCCAATAGTAGTTTCTTCCACATCTATTCAATTTTAATTTTATGTGCCTCTCGTATCGCCAGTTAAGATGCTTGGTGAGTTTTTCCAGATTTTCTCGCATACTATCAACATCGAATGCTGGATGGATATTCCAATGGATTTTCTTCAAAAGCAATAGTAGTTTCCTCCACATCTATTACACCAGGGATAGTTTGGCACACGTATGATGAATATAATATTAATGTATATAAAAATGTAAACCGATCGTAGTTGTTTTTCTTTACTAGATTCATCTAAGAAGTAAACACATATGCATACATACTTTCCCGATAACATTTGTACTAAATTAAATAAGGATTGTTTAAATGAGAAAACTGCAATTCATCATTTGCAAGTACAATAATTTTTGTTACATAAATAGTTTAAATATTAAATGTATTTTAATGCTGAAAACAATTTATTTGAATAAGTAGTGGACATAAAATACTCAGTTGTTAACTTTAATACCCCTTTAAGCTCCTAGTATGTTTGAAAAATTCACTCCCCATCCCCATAATTGAAAAGTTGATAATCTCTGTGTCATAAACAAACGGACGTTAAGTTTTGAAACTTTTGCATACTTTTATACGGTTTTAGCTAATAGCCACTTTAAATGCATTCTCACGCAAAACTGTTATTGCCATCTTTACCTCATTAGATAAGTCGTTTCAGTAAACCGGAAAGGTAAGCGCCATTAACATCGCCTACAACAATAACAAGCGCTTGTTGTATTCTTCTTATCGGAGATTTTCGTTCCGAACAACGAAGAATTAATTTACTTTTGTTTAAAATACTAAGCAGGATCTGTGCTTGTTTTTTTAATTTCTATATTTTCCCAGTTCAATCTGTTTTATATTCATTATTTTAAAAATAAAAAGAAATTGCTATAAATTACGTGTTTGAAAGAAAACTTTAATAGCAAGTATAGTGATTTACTTTAAAAATTATTGGTCGCATGAATGATTTTCAAATAATGACTTAAAGCTGAAATATGAAATTAAAAATGAAAAAATGTAATTTTTTTACAAGCAACAACACTTATTTAATTTGAATTCTCTTTCAATTTAGCTAGTAATGTTAAAGTTAATAGTTTATTTCCAAATTAAAATTTTACTACTATTAAAATAAAAATTAAATATAATAAGATCGCAGAAAACTTTTTCCACTTCAAATAAACATAACTGTTCTGCAAGTACTGTACAAGTAACTGTAAATAGTAAAAGATTGAGCAATTTTATTTTAGGTTGTGCAGTTGTATTACGAGTACCTAATGTCCTAGTGACTAGCGCTCTGGTGCTCGTTGCCACAGTGTTCGGGTGCGAGTCTCGGAGGTACCATAGATGTTTGTAGTGGTTCGAAATCCATTTTAAACCGCAGGTCACAGTCTAACATGACTGTAGACTTTGGGCGTAGGGCTAACAACTCTACCACGTAAAAAAAAATCCTGTCACGCTTTTGCCCACCATGGGGATGTTGTGCCAATGAAAAGATGAAATTTTGGGGCTTCATGATCGAGTGATGGGTATTGGTGCTACAGGTTTCGGGTTCGAGTACCGGGGTGCATGGATGTTTGTAGCGGTTCGGAATCTACGTTAAACAGTAGGTCACAGTCTCATTTGACTATAGAACGCTAGGCGTAGGGATGCCATCCCTACCTCGTAAAAATAAAAACCCCAATGCTTAGAAATGTGCAAGTGAGCAGACAGCCATGGGGCTGTTGCGCCAATGATGATGATGATGAATTGTATTATGATATTTTAAGTAAAAAGTCTATTTAATAGTCACAAAATACGAGAGCAGACTGTCTCTGATGCTTAAAATGACTATTACAAACCAATAAAATAATTCGACTAAAGCATTTTATTCTGCTTATAAAAAGTCTTTTAAAAAAAGTATGTAATAATAGTAATAATAATAAGCGGATTTATTAATTTGTAATGCGTTTTCTTGCACACATAATATTTTCAATACTGTGAAGTTAAAAAGACATTTGAATTTTATAGTTTTTGATGATATATTATTTTTTGAAGATGCAATTTACATTAATTTAAACTGTTACAATAGGAGCAACAATGAAGCACTTTCAAGATGTACGTCTTAAGAATTTTTCTTGGCTTTTGACTTGAGGAAATCTAGGCAATTGAGCTTTCAACTTTTAAAATTTTTAACTTACGTGCCCAATAGGGTTCGAAGGGAAATGAAATATGAACAATTTTGTCGACAAAGATTTTTTTAGTAATATGCCAGTTTCCTATCATTTACTTTTGCTATAAATTTTGTCTTTTGTTTTGTTTTGTAAATGATGTATAACTGATAAATAGTAATGAATTATTAAAATTCTTCAAAATTTAAATTTATCATACTTTAAAAGCCTTCTGATTATGATAGTTGTAATGTAATAATTAAAAGCTTATGGCATACTTATATCGAAACAATCTTAAAATAATTTACAATCTATTTTCAACAAAAGTGACGCAAAGTACAAATTATCAAAAATTAGTAAGACTTATCTGGAAATAGGCTTTAAGGTAAGCATTCCAATGAACAATCTAATCTTGGCAACAGTTTCAGATCAAGGAGACTGACAACATAATTGTTATTGAAGAATTCTCTCTTTAGCTTTGTCGTGTACTTAATTATTTTAAGCTTTATCTAAAAAAATGCTTCAATTTTTCTTGAATATAATATTATTATCCTGCAAAATGTTGGTCATGTACCTACCAAAATTTCTGATTTCTGATCTTTCTAATAGAGATATGTGTTTATGCATTTCTTGATGACAGCTGTCAATTCGCGTAACGTTTGCAGAGTACCAATGAAGAAGTCCTCTAAAACTGCTCTTCAGAATTAATGAATTAAATTAAAGCAAGTGGATACAGAATAATAAAGAGTGACTAAAAATGCATAAAATTAATACAAAAGTAAAACTATAGGTAAAATGTAATGAAAAATTAAAAAAAAAAAAAAAAGTAACTGTTGTTGTTCTAATGCAGCTTTCAATACAGAGACAATTAGTCTTTATGCCATAAGCAAGGGCTGCACAGCTGTTACACATTTAGCACTACCCAGGGGGTACGTGTAGTTTGAAGATATGTTACGGACGCGAGTAACACAATCCCCACAACGCTCTCCGATCATATTAGACCGGGACCTACGGCCTAAAGTGGATCACGAACCACTATAAACATGCATGGCACTCCGGGAATCGAACCCGAAACCTGTGGTACTGAGCGTTAGCCACTCTGACATTAGGACCGTTAAAAAATGTAGCTAAAAATACTTAAGACTTAAAAAAAAAATAAAAGAATAAAAATTAAGATGTAGAGAAGTGAGAAATGTAATTAATCATAGATGATCAAACAATAGGAAAACCGGGAAAGCTGGGAAGAAAAATGTATTGATAATTTGTAAGAACCGGCTACTTGCTGTAATATTGAAGAATTTTGATAATTCATTACTATGCATCAGTTACACATAATTTACAAGAAGAAATTTATAAAAATTGGATATTAGGAAACTAGTCTGCTAGTTATCTCCCTGAGTTTTTCTCTTCATATAATATACTATCTATTTCTCATTCATCAGATAGAAGTTTTGTATATAATTAATAAAATACAATTCCTATAACAAACTCACAAATCATTCCCAAAACTAATTTCATTATATGCATTTTTTATGTTGTCAGCATTGCCAAATGATTTATTCCATTTCTTGTCACATCTCAAAAGGACAACCATACATCATCCTTTATTTCGTAAAAGTTTCGTAGAAAGCTGAAACGGCTAATACCCGGCCAGTAATTCGATTTCGTCTGTTGATGACATGGATCGAAACCTCATGAACAATATTTGGTTTTTGACTTTTAATTTTCTATAACTCGATTCCGGCTGCATCATTAATTTTCCACATTTTGATTCATATTATGGCTGAAAGATTTAGATTTTACATAATTCATATTGATCTTTCTTACATGTCTGTTGATAAAAGAAAAATATATTCGTGATTAAACGGTTTTGATTAAGGGAAGATCCATAAAATGTTTTTACAGATTTGATTATTGGTTTTTCTCACATGCTTGATTCTAGAAACTGATCACATATTGTTACATATTATGTGAAAATCTCTTTATTTATTGAGAGAAATGTAGAAAGATTTATTTTTAAGTTTTATAGTACTAAATAGCAGAATAGGGAAAGGTAGAAATAGGTTTTTATATAAAAACATATCTTACAGAATATTAACTATTATAAGTAATTATTTATTATCAAGTTGAAGAATCAGAAAATTGCAAACATTGTTAAAAATATGAAAGTAAAGTTCAAATATTTCAAAGCAATTATATATATATATATATAAACAAATAGCAATAATTTTTTTTTTTAATGTTTGCAATTAAATAGAATAGATAGAATATAGTTTTGTTTATTTTTAAAAACAATAACATTTAAGTCTGTTTGTCAAAAAATTTTCTTTGTTACAATAAACATATAAAAGAAACCTAATTAAAAAAATTGTTTTGTTTTGCAAATAAAACTTCTTAAATTTATTAATACTTGCTTTGAGTTGGCATACACCGCAGACTTATAATTATACATCCACATTTATGGTGATATATAGTGTCCAACAAAAGTTTTCGGATATATGTAACATTTATAACAAATTAGATAAGATTATTAATATCTAATATTAAATGAATTAACGAAAGTTTATTGCTTTGAAATAATTCACCAAGAACATGTTTTCATTTTATTTATATATTTAAAAATTATTTTCGATAAATTCATTTTAAAAGCAATAATACACTATAACAGAATGAATGTTACTGACGAAGGTTTCGAGATGAGAGCAAATAAGTTTATAAAAAATTTTTGGACTGCTCGCTCCGCGAGATTTTTAATCATTTTCGAATAAATTCGAACTAATTTTTTAGTAAATTGAGGTCAATTTGTTCCATTTTTCTTATATTACAGATTTAGCTGCTGCTTTAAAGAAAAGTTATGATTTCGAAATTTAATTTTCAAATTATAACTAAACTTGGATATTCGATTCAAATCTGTCAACGGAGGAAGCATTTTTAATAACTCTTTTACAATTATAAAACAGACACTATAGAATATTCAATGCAATATGCTTAAGATCGTTACTTTAATAGAAGAAGATATGCTGTAGAACAAGATTTTTGGTAAGTGATTTTCAAATTTAGTTTAACAAGCCCATATATTTTATATTAATGTATGATATTAATAAATTTGAACCTACCTATTCCAGTAGATGTTATAAACCGTCACACCATAACTCTTCCATCGTCATGTTTACCAAAGGACATGCAAGTTCCCTTTTTAAAATTCTTCTGATTTTATCCAAATTTTTATGCAACATGTAACTCCAAACATGATAAATTTGCTTTCCTAAGAAAATATAACATTGTTAGAAACCTTTTTTTCATGTTTGTTGGCGGAATGAAACTGGAATTTTTCCCGATTCTTTACAGCAATGACGAATTTTTTTTTTTTTTTTTTTTTGCCGCTCGAATGATTTAGTTTTAGGTTTATTTCTGGCATAAACATTGAATGTCGCTGTCTTGCATTTTCAGTATGGCTGTAATTGTCACAATTTTTTGCACTGTACTATACCAAAATCGTATCCTGGAAACATCGTGTTATAAAATGGTGAATGTATTTATAAATTTCTTCCCTTTTGTTCTTTCGCATATGTCAACAGTAAGAAAAGGGGAGAGAAAACAAAAAAGAAAAGCAAAACTTGATATCTTTTGTGAAGTTTGTTTGAATGCGCGGGGGCACGTTGTATTCCATTCGTTCGCGCGCGTGCTCAGGGGTGGGGGTGGGGAAGATGACGTCATGCAATGGAAAACGGAGCGGCAGACGACGCGGAGATTACGTCTGGGGTGGTCGTACGGCAACCACTATCTTAAGCGCCGGCTTTCCTCGAGTAGTATCGCGGTCCCTTGTTTTACGTTTCATTGATTTGGGAGTCTAGCTGAATTGCGCGTTCAGAAATAAAATGTGAAAATTTTTTGAGATTGTTTCGCTAAATTGTGACTTGGATTATTTTTTGTGGAAACTGTTCAAAGATTTTTGTGTAGGAAATATTTCAAATCAATTACATTTCTTATGCATTTCAGTTTTAAAATGTAACTTTATAACATTTTGTGGAATTATCTTGCGCTTTGCTTTAAATACTGTTGGTGGAAAGCATATCAAAACGATGGCAAGTTAGTGAATCTTTGTTAAAACTTCACAACATACATTAAGCTTGTACTGATCAAATCCATATGTTTCAATGATGAATGTAGAGGATATACTTGGGAAAAGTTCAGCTTGAATATTTGTGAGCATCTTTTATCACAATTTTTGGAATCTTCCTGCTTGTCGAGAATTCTGAAAAGTTGACGCTAGTTTTATAAATCGTCAAATACTGATTAGAATAAAGATGGATGCGTCAAAACTGCAGTAACTTAAAAGAAAGTATATATATAAAGATTGTAAACATATTTTTCAAAATCTATAAAAAATTAGTATCGTAATCAAAATATTGTAATATAAAACTTATTTAAAATATTCTTAAATAATTAATATTTTTCATTAGTGTTTCATACTTTGTAATTGCTGCAAAATATAAAATAACTGCATTTATTTGTGAAATTGAATATTGAAAGACAATTATTAAACTGAGATTTTTAATGCAATCATTAGATAAATAACAATTAATTAAATTTTCTTGTTAATGATCGTAGATTAATACAGATTTATGTTTTAAGTTGTGAGCAATTGCTGTATTATACATTTTTATTAACAAAAAAACTTTTTATTTTTCAAATTCTGCAAGAATAAAGTGCATAGTTGGCAAAAATTACAATTGAAGAAGAAGCTTTTTTTTTCAACTTTAGTAAATAATAATTCTTACTTAAAATTCTGCAATTAAATGATGGAAAAGTTGTCTGTGGAATTGTGATTTTGAAGAACTGCACAGGAGTAACATTTTGTATTGTCTTCCACTAAGATGAATGATGTGTAACGGTTAAAGACAAAGTTAAAATTCCAAAGGTGGTGATGTGGCCTAAGGATTTTCTGGTATTGGGACGTTTATTTGCTGGATTAGGTAAGTTAATTCAATGTCTTAAAATCTATGTTCTCAATTCCGAGAAGTTAAACATTTAACTTAAAATTCAATCAGAAAAAAAAAAAAAAAAAAAACCTAGGTCATCTAATCCTTTAGGAATCCTTATAAGTATGTGCTATGCATAATTTGAAACAAAAAATATCTTTGTATTGTCTTTCACTATGTTGAATGATGTGTAACAGTTAATTCTTACTGAATTACTGAATTATTTCTGGTATTAGGAAAGAATTCATTATAAAAATATTAAATAACATCAAAGATTTACCATTTTTCCTCTGGATATTAATAAGAAAAGAGAAAAAGTTCTCCGAAAATTGTTGATTGTCAAATTCAAAGTTCTTATTTTTTTTTAAAGCAGTTTATTTTTAAACTATAGTAATTGCAGCAGTTTATTTTTAAACTGCTACAGTAAGGGATATAAAGCACAGAGCTGTTATTTAATAGATATAAAAGTAAATGAAATTATTTTAAGTTTTTTTTTTTTTTTTTTTTTTAACTTATGGTATTCTTGCTTGTTAAAAAATGTGGTTATTAAATTAAAATTTTTTTTTTTAAATTGACACTGGATTATTTTAATCATAATCTCTTACTTTTAATTTATGAAGCTGCTGTATGTATAAATTTGAAAAAGTATCATTTGTGATTAATGTTCAATTTAGATAATGTAACTTCAAAAAAAAAAAAAAACAAAAAAAACAATTGAAAGTATTTCTCAAGGGTTGATCTTATTTTTTATATTTATCGTTGATAACTTTATTTTCTGTTACATTAAGTTTAAATTAATTTTTAGTGTTCAAATTTTTCAATAATTTTAAACCTATTTAATTGTAAGAATAATTTATACTTCAGTAAATTTATGAAGGAAAAATGTTATTAAATGACCAAGTTTTTACTGCTCAGGATATAAGGTTTAAAAAAAAAATATTTTTTGATGTTTTGATACGAGGAATAAAAATATACCAACTCTGTTGTTAAATGTATAAATCTTTTCATTGCGAAATGGTAAAACCAATCTTTTTGTTTAGGGTTTGTGCGAAGTACATAAGTTAAGATATTAATCATCTTTAAAAGTAAACCATGAAAAATTTATCTAATTAACTAATTATAATAGTTCCCGGAGAATATAATGTTAACACCAAATATCATTTCCATCCATTTTTTTTAATATTAAAAAATACCAAAAAATAATATCGGAGAAAATGAGAAAATAAAAACTAATAGAATTCTTTGTTGTCTTTGTCTTTAATTAAAAAATTATTAATGACAATTTTTTAATTATGCGACAAAGAATTCCTATTTGTTTTTATTTTCTCATTTTCTGATATTATTCTTTTTGGTATTTTTAATATTTTACTATAATTAAAAAGCATTGATGCGAAAATGGGGGAAAAACTTAATTAAATTATAAATTTTTTACCCTATTTAAAGAAAATGTAATTCTATTGAAGAAATAATTACCTAAATAATGAGATATTGGTCTTTGTTCGCATAATCCAAAAAATTACCGTCGAATGTTATTGATAAAAAGTTGATGGAAACAATATTTTGCTTGAATTATATATTTATACTATCTGCTTGTTTCTGATCTCCTATATAGTCTAGATATTAGACCAAATCCATAAGTTCATAAACATTTAAAAAGTTCAAAAATAGAAGAGACTCAGAAAAAAAAAAATCTCGTCCAATATAAAATCAAAACAGTTTAAAATATGAGCAAGCGATGCTTGAGTAGTCCTACATGTGGTATAGGTCCCAAGAATATCTACGTACTAGCTGGAAAAAGAATGCTTAGAATTAGTTTATTATTTTTAAGCAACTGTAATATGAATAAGAATTTTTAACATTTTCTTCCACGGACCCGTTTTACCAATGAGATGAGGACCTTATACCCCTTCACAAAAATTAAATTGAGAAGGGATCCTTGGCCCCTTATCTTATTTTTAAAACGGGTCCGTAGAGGAAAATGTTAAGATACTTGACTTAAGGAACGAAACTTATGACTTGATATATAAGCTACAAAGCATTTATTTCAAAAATTTTTACATTTATAGTATTTGGATGGTATTCATATTCAGTTTTGCCATAAAAGCAAACAAATATTAATTGGTTTGATTCGCTGCATAAGACAAACTTTTTTAAATGTTTTGAAATATTTTAATTGTTTTTCTATAAAATTAATGGAAGGTTTGATCTGTAGCAAATCAGAATTTGGTTTCTGAAAAAGCCTTTTTCTTTTATTTAGCAGTGATTTCCTCGAGAATTTCTTGGAGAAAATGTTTCTCTAAAGGTAATTGGCCCACTTCTGCGTTATATAAATAGAAAAATACTCTCACAGTCAGCAGAACAACGGCAAACTTTGTTGTGGAAGTGCCCACCAATCCAATATATTTAGTGACTCTAAGCAAAGATATGTATCGAATCTGTGTAATCTCAATTTCTGAAACAGATCGGCCTGATGACCAATTGGCTAGCGCTCTGGCCTTTGATAACACAGGTTTCAGGTTCGAATCTGGCGGGGCATGGATGTTTGTGAGTGATTCAGAATCGGGACTTGATGGCCGAGTGGCTAGCACTCTGGCTCACGGTACCAAAGATTTAGGGTTCGAATCCCGGTGGTGCCATGGATGTTTGCAGTGGTTCGGAATCCACTTTAAACCATAGGTCCCGGTTTAACATGATCGTTGAGCGTTGTGGGGTATTGTTACTCCGCGTTCGTAGCGTATCTTCAAGATACACGCACTTCCACTTTAAGCTATAGGTCCCCGTCTCAAACGGCCGTAGAGCGTCACACAGCCCAATCAGACTTCTCCCACACCCACATCCTTCCCAAAACTGTAAAGAGGCAACTCAGCTCTAGGCACAGTGATGGGGTGTAGTGGTAGTGGTGGTTCGGAATCCACGTTAAACTATAGATCCCGGTCTAATTAGCCCAAAGTGTGCACAAAATGACAGTAGAATGACAAACCAAACCAAACCAAATTTCTGAAATAGGCACTTAGAAACATTTTTAAGCTTTAATGGTAATGCCTTCAACTGTTCATCACATTTTACATTTATAAGTTTACTCCACGCAGCATGTTTACTCTTGTGGAAAGAAAGAAATCTGCGAACGCACGTCTCGATTTTCTAATTAATGGTGCAGTCTGCTCCATTCCACATTCTAGACCTTAACTTGAATACTTTATGGTAAAGCATTAATCCGGAATCGTATAAAGTCCGCCTGCCGATTCGACGGAATGGTTACGGTGTGTGACCGCTCGTTATCGGAAGTAGAAGTGTGACGTCATTTTATTTCAGTCACGTTCTCAAAACTTGTCGCCACGTTCATCCATCGAATTCAATCGTTTTTTTTTTTTTTTTCCTTTTCCCTTTTTTTCTCCCGCCCTCCTATGACAGCAACTTATGGTCAATGGTGTATTTATGGTAGGAGTAAGGAAATTTGGATGGAATTTTAAATTCTTGGCCACGCCTGAAATGACGCATGAAAGAATAGTAAGGCTGCGAAGATTTATTTTTCAGATATAAGAAAAGAAAAAGTTTGGTTTGTCGCTCTACGGTCATATTGTGCACACGAGGGCCAAACCGACTGGGACTTACAGTTTAAAGTGGATTTCGAACCCTACAAACATTCATGGCACCGTCGGGACTCGAACCCAGAGCGTTAGCCACTGGGCCATCGGACCCCTCAAGAGAAAAAAAAGAAAATTTTGTTTCGCGTTATTAATTTTTTTAATTCCAAGGAATCGTTGGAAATGCAAATTCGACTGATTGTTAAAATTTTATTAGATTGTAGTTACGATACTATATAAGACACAGACAGAAATACACATACGCACACACATTATGGATAAGCTAAACTTGATTGCATTCGAGATTAGCTTTTAGAAAAAAGTTTAGCCTTGATCACCTTTTTGCGTGAGATAGTCAATCCACCAGTCACATATGTGATGTTTTAAAACTGTGTTTGTATTAAATGAGGAAAAAGAATTAAAAATTTAATGTAAGACAAATTAAAATTAATAATGTGCTGTGCAGGTTGGGCAACCAGATTGTAACTGCGGGTGGTTGGGTTGAGATATTTGAGGCACAGGTTTGAGAACTTACAACTTTATTTACACACACAAAACACCACACACATACAATTAGAGACGTACAATATTCAACACTTTTAAAGACACATAATTATAGATTTGTAGAAGGACAGAAGCTTTTTCTAAGGCGAAAACCCGAAACTCGAATAAACGCAGGTGCGCGAAATATACTTCCTCTCCCGGTGAGAATCTGTAGAACAAGTAATATGCCGGGATGTGCTAAATGTATTTCATCTCGAGATGAGAGACGATTAACTAAACTTTCTCAGCAGGAGCGCAGGTTGAGCTGTACTTCCTCTCAGGTGAGAGTTTCAAGACCGACTGTCCATTTCTCCTGAACGCTACAAGGGGTGCTTTTGCCAGTGAGAGAGAGAGCACAGTTACAATAGTAGTTTTTTTAATGAGAGGTTTTTGGTATTTTCTGTTTATTTCTGTTCGGCTGCCTTTATATAAGATATTTATGACTACAAAAAATAATGTTGCATATATAGTATATTTTTTAACATGATTACATTTATAGACTAGTGCAGTAATATTATTTATCAGATGGAGTTAGCGAAAAAAAGAACGACAGAGAAAATTCAACGAATGATGACGAATGACGTAAACAAAGAAAGATGCTGTTGCTTTAAAAATTTAAAAATTTTTCCTACTAAACATAAATCAAAAGAAATTACAATCTACGTACATTTGAATTTTACATGTCTAAATACGTTATTGAGAGTTATGTTGATACAGATACGTACGTTACTGACGTATTCCTTTTGATGTTCTTTATATGAAAATAAAAGGACATAAAAATGAATACTCCAAAACATAAAAATATATAAGCTTATTTTTGTTGCGCAAGTATATTTAATATTTAAAGTCATGGTAAAATGCACAGAAACTTAGTTCTGATACAACCTTGGTGTCCTATTAAAAAAATTCATCTTCGAAATGATTATTCGAATTAAAATTGATGAAATTCATGACGTATATATGTGTTACTAATATTTATAATAATATAGTTTTATTTGAAGAAATAAAGGTGTTTAATTAACAAATTGTTTTTATCTCATTTCAAAATAGGAAAAATAATTAACTGAAATTAAGTAGAATTTAAAGAAGAGTTAAGAACTTTTTCTGAAATGCAGCTGAAATTTTAATTAATTTTAAATTTCTTTTTTTTTAAATAATAAATCTTCTTAAAATATATATGAAGTTATATATGTAAATTTTCTAAATAACTATAAATAAAAATTTTAATATGCTTTTCAAAATATATTTGATTTCTTCTCTGCTGTAAAAAATAACGCATATATGTATATAAAAACAAAATATGAAAATTAATTAAATAAACTTTTAAAAGAAATGTAGAATAACAAAAACAAACAACAAAATTAGCAATTGAAAGAAAATATATTTTTTTAAATGCTCTTACTTCTTTACACATAACTGCTTCGAAAATTGTTGAAGTAAAAATGAGAATTTAGAATTAAAATGAAAAATATGTGTTGCCAATAAAAATAGCGAATGTATGCACCACCAAACGATTTTTAATTTTCTTTCAATAGAACTTGTAAATCGAGTGATTTTCTTGGTTTCATAAGTGCTGCTTGCTTATTTTTTTTTTCAACGCAAATTGTATATTACAGTTAAATTCTTTTTTAAAAAAGTAATAATTAAATTCCCATATTTACCTGAGAACATACTTCAACTCCATTACATAGTTACTCATTCAACCGTTTTGTAACATCCTTTGCAATTTAATTTCGCAAATTAGAAATGATACCTGAAAAAAATGAATACCATTAAGTTCGCTTCAACAAACAAAACTCAAGTTAATTTTCTTTTTTATTCCTTATTAATACGTTAGTTTTTTAAAGTTTGCGAAATAACTTATTTTATTGATTGTTTGCCATCGTGGTTCTCTCTCCCCTCTCTGGGTTTTTCTTTTTTTTTTGTTTAGTTTCTTCTTCTCGCTGATACTCATTAATTACGAGATATTACGATGGGTCTTCTTATGGCAACTCCATTATTTTATCATTCTGCGTTCGAAACAAAATAACAACAACAACAAAAAAAAAATGGCACAAAAAGTTAGGTTGAGTTTCGAAGTCTTCTCAAAATGGAGGTAAGAAAAGAATTTTTTTTTCTTTACGTGCTTCGTTGGATTTAGGAAATGTACCTTAGATTCTTTTTTTTTTTTTTCTTGACTGGACTTTTATTATTATTATTATTTTTGCATTTTTGTAGGTAGAAGTTCCTGGAGTTTGCACTTGAATACTTTTGAATTTGCTTTCTCTGATTTAAAGAAAAAAAAAAAACATATATATATATATATATATGTATAAAATTTGTTATTAACTTTCTTAACGCTTATTATTTAAAAAAAGGCATATATTGTACACATACTGAGACTTGCGGCCATTTTTAGTATTTTTTGAAAATATGATGATTAATTATGAAATAGTTATCAAATTTATATGAAATACATAAATAAAAAATGAAATTTCAGTTTTGATTAAAAATATTTTTTATGAATCATTAATTGATGTTTTTAGTTTAAATCTTATAACAAAATTCTTCAGTTATTAATAAAAAAAGTTTAAAAAAAAACATGATTTTGAACATTGAATGAACATTATTTTTGCATTATTATTTTAAAAATGGCTTAAATGTCCACTTTTTAAAAAATAGTATCAAAAATTAGAAAGCTTTTATGTGCAAATATTTTTTAAAAAATTATGCAATATAAGTATAAATATCTGCAATTTTTTATTCAATAATAGAGAATCAATAAATATATTTATTGTATTTTAAGATTTAAATGATTTGATTTGTGACCCATTGGTGAAAAGTTCACCTTGAGGCAAGAAGGTTTAGGTCTGAATCTTCTGGTTGCAATATTTGCCTAAAGAAATGAGCATTATTATTTTAAAAGACTCGAGGGCGATTGTGTGTAAGCGTCTTACAGGAAAGTCAGGCCACCACGTTTTCTGATTTCTTCCTACGACATGCATAGGAGGGGCAGTTATTCGTTAAGCTAGAAGTTCTCGTCATAATTCGTGGTGGATTGTTTTTAATATATACAAAAATAAAACGTGAATAAAGGATGTACAATAACAAAAAAACGTGAATAAAAAAAAAAAAAAAAAAAAAAAAAAATGGGAAATGAAAAAAAATTGGTTCCTACAGCAAATTAAATTAATTATATGATTTTTCTTTTGCTGTAACGTAATTCATGATCAGCAACTCACTAAAAAGTTTTCCATCAAATCAAATTCAATTTATCAGAACATATATAGCTCTTAAAAGTTTTTCTATATCAAAGTAAATTTTTTTTGTACATGATAGGCTTCATGCTTCATTCCAGTATACCAAGAAATACCACAGACGGTTTATGAAGAGAAGATATTATTTTTCTGGAGTCAATACCTTGTATTTGCTTGTCATATGGGAGAAAATCCGGAAAACTCCTATCAGAATCCAGACAGTCGTTTACATACGCAGACAAAATTTAAATCAAATCTTCTCATTTCTTAAAAACAGTGACTGTAACGGCAGATCAGCAGCAGCAGATTCAAATTTGAATTCTCCTGCATTATGAGCTGAGCATGCTACCATTAAACCAGGAATGAAAAAAAAAATACATATTTGTGGGAAATGGGAATGGAGTTAATGAAAGTTGTATCTATGATCTGGTATTGTTTTTATTAATTTTTATGATTTGTTGTTTGCCATAATTATGATAAACTTTAATTTATTTTGGAAAACTGGAAACTTCGATTTAGAAAAATTTCAAAAAACTTGTTCAATCTACTTAATATTAGTGGTTAAACTTTGGAATTATTTTTTAATAATACCAAAAAGTTCATCCACTAATATTAAGTCGATTGAACGTTCAAAGTTCAAAAAGTTAATAATACCATGTTTTTAAGAATAAAAAAAAAAACATTTATATTGCAAAAAAAAAAAAAATTAAAAAAATCATTTTATTACAAAAATTACTGTTCTTATTGAAGTAAAAATGGATCTCATCTTTTCTTTTTATCATTTCCATACACACGATAAAAATATAACGAAATCAAAAGGGAAAAATATTCCCCTTAACGATTTATGTTTTTAAGTGCAAGAAATACGAAGATACAAACATGCGCCAAATCATTATATTATGTTGAATTGTTTCAAAATTCCATGTTATATATTACACACATGTGCTTTATGTAAGACAGAGAATATGAATAAGGCCCATCTACTTATTTGCTTTGGACTGAACTCTAACTTACAATGGAATGGTGTTTTGTGCACTTTATATTGAGGGCCAGAGAAAACATGTCCTAATCACACGAACTTCTATTATGGTGCTTTTAGTTTTTTAAATTTTTATCCTTAGATCATTTAACTTGTTTTTAACTGTTTTTAAGGCCTTTTGGTGGTATTTGTTAAGAATATCTGGTCTTATCCTTTTATAATTTTGATATGTTTATATATTCTTTTTGTTTCTATGGTAAGTGACCAAATTTGTAATGGGTTGAGCTCTAATAAAGCCATAGGTAGCAATAAAAACATTACATACATCAATATTAATATTTCCTAAGTTAGAGCTTTATTTGAAACTTATTCATAATTTTAAATATTCAGTATTCCTGTAAGTATATTTTATTTGGTGACTAAGTCAAACAAAATCACTTCAAAAGAAACATCCCCCCCCCCATCAAATGTGCAATAATTCTAGCCACTAGATACAAATTACTTCTCAATCTACTTGTTTGCTCGGAACTATATTCTTACTTTTACAACAGAATGGTGATTTGCGTACCTTTTTACTGGAGGGCCGGAGAAAGCATTCCTGATCTACGGACTTTTTTTATTAGGGTGCTTCTTCTAGCTTTTTAAATTTTTATCTTTGAAATATTTAACTTGTTTTTAAGGCCTTCTGGTCGTTTTTTTAAAAGAATTTCTGGTCTTTTTCCTTTGTAATTTTGATTTGTTTATAAATTCCTTTTGTTTTTAGGGTAAGTTGCAAATTTGTATGGATTGAGTTCTAATAAAGACATAAGTAACAACAACATCAATATTTACATACATCAATACTAATATTTCCTAAGTTGAAATTTTATTTGAAACTTATTCATAATTTTAAATATTCAGTATTCCTGTAAGCATACTTTATTTGTAGGTGTCTAAGTCAAACAAAATTGCTTCAAAAAGAAACATTTTTTTCCCCATCAAACTTACTATAACTAGCCACTAGATACAAATTACTCGACACCTATTTTCTTCGAACATCTACCCTTGAACGAAGCTACGTTTATTAACTTCCACTTGGTTTAGTTCAACTTGGACTTCTAAGCGGTGTTGTAAACAGCGGAAAAAATAAAAAAAAATAAAAATACCACACAGAGATTCTACTCCCTTGTGCATTAGTAAGCCGCGGGAAGACATTCCTGCAAATCGTCTGCTCGAAAGAGTTGCAGGAAGGGAGGATTGCGGGTGGAGGGGGTAAAAGAGAACGTTCTCTTCTTCTCTTTCATTATGTTGGGGCTCAGTAAGCCTCGTTTAGCAAATTGTCGTTCTATGGAATGCGAAGAGACGTACGGGAGGGAATTTCTCTCATTCCTTTTAGTCACCCTCCTGCTTTACTACAGTGTGGGCGGAAATGAGAAAGATCAAAGTGAAAAAAATAAATAAATATTTCCCCGAAACTCAAACCCGGCACTCAACTTTCGAAGACAAACATTTTCCCGGCAGTAGAAACTGTTGGGGTTTCAAATCGTGCGTAATAGTTCCTTCAAACATCACAGAAACCGTAATGAAATCTCAGGATGTTTGGGGTTGAATGCCACATAAGGCCGTCTTCGTTCTTTAATTAAAAATAACTTCCGTAATGTTTGTTGTTAGAAGCATTAACTCATATTAAGTGATATTTAATTTATCACTCGACTGACGTTTATGTTCCTTTATGTGCTGACAAATTCACCTAAGCAGTGACTTATTTCTAGAACTTTGTTTATATCACGTACAGTAAAAATTTATTTAATAGGAACAAAGCATGTATATTTCTCGATTATGCATACACGATACTCTTCAATGAAAACCTTTACGACATTTTTGAAAGCTTTGACTTCCTGCCAATTGTACAAATGTAAATTGATAGAGAAGATTGCAGTCTTGATAAACATATTTAGGAAAAGTGATCTACCTTTGTGTTATATAATATATATTGAAAATTTGGAAGATAATTCGCTGGTTTGATTTGTTGCTCTACAGTCATTTTATGTACACTTTGGGCTAATTAGACCGGGACCTACAGTTCAATGTGGATTTCACTGACAAGCATCCATGCCGTCGCCAAGAGTCAAACCTGAAAAACCTGCGGTACCAAAGGCAAGAGTGCTACCCAATTTACTATCAGGCCCCTCACAAACCACTGGATTAAAAAGAAGAATATTAAAAACATTTTTACATGAAATATATCACAACATCTGCACAGGAAAAACCATAAAATTGCTAATGAATAATTTTTCCGTTCAATTAATTTATTCTAAGAGTTAAGTAGGAATGACCTATTACTGTTTTTATTTTTTTTTTTTTCTTTTAAAAATTAAGCATATGTATAAAGAATTTCGTAGATAAGATTTTGAATCAATAAGATTTGAAATATGAATGTTTAAAATTGATAATCTAATTTAACCTTAAAAGATAAAATTAAGGCGATTTACCAAGAAATAAATGAATAAAATAATATCCATTCATAAAACTCATACGATTGTGTGTTGTAATAAAATTCTCCAAATTTAATTAACTCTAAAAATACAATAATATAATTCTTAGATAAACTTTTTAATATAATACTATATGATATCAATAAAATAGCTGCAAGATTTTAAACCTTTTTACTCTTTTGCGATATTAAATTTATTTAAAATTAAAAATGTGTGTTGTATATAATGATGAATATTTTATTTCTTTTTTTTTTTCTGTATTTATTTTTATTTCCAGATTGCTTTTTAGAAAAACTTAAGTAAATACAAAAGTTAAAAAAATAATAAACATCATTGTTTATATTTTACTAATTCTTGCTATCTATTGTAAATATTTATATAGTAAGAAAAAAGTAAACAATTTTACAGTGACATGTTATTTTTACTTTTGAATGCATGGATTACTTAGCCTTTATGTAAAATAAAGTGCTACATCTACATCTCAAATAAAAAAATTCTAAGACAAATAATGGTTTTTATGAAGGCTGTAGCTGAAATGTGTAAATTCAAACTATGTGTAGTTCAATAAACCTCTCCGATATTTCTTTACAATTATTTCGTGATGAAAAGTAAAAACGACTTTCAACGCTGCCATTTTTTATTTATTTTACTTTTTATTCTTTAAACTCGGTAATCGTTTTTCTCCGCCATTCCATTGAAAAAAAAAGTTTTAAAACTTCCAGAATATTTCGCTGAATTTTGGATCTGGTAATTGAGAGTTAATGGTTTTTCAGTCAAAAGGATTCTTTAGTTTTATATAGTCGATTAAAAAGTTAACTTTTATGGATGAGTGTTAAGCTTCTCTTTCTTTCTTTCATTTTTTGTTTTTTAATTTTCTTTCAGCGAATTTCATCTATCGCTGCATTTTAAAAGAAAAAGGTGTGAAACAATTCATTCGAACAGAGGATTTTTTTTTCTATAAAAGGCTATTAAATATAGAGAAAGAGAACATGTTAAAATATTTTTTTGTTTCAAAATAAAAAGTTTATTGCACTTTTGATTGACTGTGTGTAATTTAAAACTAGGCTTCGTTAAAGAAAATATTTAATTGTAACATGTGTAATAATTATTTTATTACATATTAAATTTTAATGACTTACTTAAAAATTTTTGTTAAAATTTTCTATAAATTTTCTATAACTTTCTTTAAAAATGAATTTTATTTGAGAGGGTCAATAATAAAAGACATAAATACATATAAAATATTTTAATTGTAAAATAAAAAAACATTGCAAATATTAATTCTTAGAAAATAAAAAATAGTATATTGGGAATCATTATATAATATTATTTTCTTAAATGACTGGAAATGCCATTTTATATAAAAATGCAATGGTTTGTGGTTAATATTGAATATTTTTGACAAAAATTATTAAACAATACCTTTGTATGTACAAGTATTAAGAAACTGTACTAATTATACTGCACAGCACACACATTTTGTTAAACATCAAAATAGTTATTTCTTACTGATTTTGGTGTGCTGAATTCAGTAAGAAAGGGGCTAGAAGAATCTCCCAAACGTCAGGCTAAACTACTAACCTTTTATAAAGTTTGGTTCATCATTTTATTCTTCTGATTTTTGTGAATTAATGTTTCCATAAATGAATTATGAAAAAAACTAACAAAAAAATGTGTATCCACAAGCACACACGAAAACATGTCTGAAATTTTTAATTGAAATTACATTTTTTTTTTTTCTTGACGCTGTAGTGATTTTTTCTTACAAAATATTAATAAAAAAACAAATTCATTTTTGAACTTTCTAATTATTTAAATTAGTTGTCTCTTTTACCCTTATCATATAACTTTTCATATGAGTCTGGGAAACACCGGATAATTCAACTTTTAATAAATAGATGAGATGATGTTTTTATTAATAAATTTATCTGTAAAAGCCTTGGTTTGACTGAATTTTGTGATGCGCTTTTTCTAAATTTGTCCTTGTTTTAATGTAGAAAAACAAACAATAAATCAATATTCAACTATAAATCATAAAAATATAACTCATATAAATTATATAAATGTGTAGTTTTATTAAGAATAGTATAATTATGACACGAAAAATATATTTTTTGAATTTTACCACAATAAAATATATATTTTTTCCAATTCTTAAAGGGTTTAGCTCATGGAGCTGTTTATTAGCTGTTGGAGTACACGGTACAGAACAAAGTTTGTATTCATTGTTTAAAAAAAAATCTTTAAATAGCAAAGAGACCCTTGACCCTATAATAAAAGGGCTGCAATGACACTTTTGGCGATTTAACGAAACAAATTTAATAAAGTAACGAAATAAGAATTAAATAAATAAATAAAAAAAGCGCTACATATCGAGATACAATTACCGATGCAAAATTGGAACCAAATGAAAAATAAATCAATGAATAACGAAAGCATTCTTAAAAATAACCGGTCAGTACAACTGAAACGCCGTATTAAGTAGCAAGGCAATGAATAATTAGATCACGCACCGCTACGTTACTGACGTAGGAAATTAAAAAATGGATATGATTGATTCATTGTTTTAAGTTGAAAGTTTATTCAGCTTCTAATTTGGTTCCATTTAAATGCATCAATAGCTATTTATTGTTTTAATATTAATCATATCTATTTAATACAGATAGATAATGTTTGTAGTCATTAAATTTGGTAGTAAAAGGTCTTTGAATGGTACTTCATTTTGAGCAAATATTTTGATGTATAAACACATCAGAGAGCCAAATGTATTGCTATCATTATTGACTTTTGATGTATATCACAAACATTTCCACCCAAATACATGATTCAAATTAAAAACACTTTAATACAGTGTATTTATTGATGACGAATATAAACAAAACGTTTTTTTTTTTTACAAATAATCAGCTCTATTCCATTTGTATTAGCTAAAGATTAAATAACTGTTGTATGAAAAGCCTATATTTTAAATTAATTAAAAAATCATATAATTCCCATATAAAAATCACGTACTTGTATTAAACAAAGGGAAATAATTTATGTATGAAAAGCCCCCATTCTTATAAATTAAATGGTTAAAATAATTCCTCTATGAAAAGTATGCATTCGTATTAAATAACGATGAAATAATTCCCGCTTACATTCATATTAACTAAATGGTTAAATAGTTCTTCTATGAAAAGTATGCATTCGTATTAAATAAAGATGAAATAATTCATGCCTACATTTCTATTAATTAACAAGCCAAATAACTTCTCCGTGAAAACCATGCACTCATCTTAACTAAAGGTTAAAAGATTCACCTATGAAAAGCCCTGGAGCTATACTGTAATAGACACGTCAGCGTAGCAATCATTCTGGACTTGATTTTCCTTTTGAACCTCGACTTCTGCAGCATTCTCTGTAAGAGCTCTATTTATATTTAATGGAAATACCTCCAACAGAACACCGACCGCCCATTACACAGAGGCCGGCTTCTGCCTACAGCCTATTAATCGGAGGAAAAAATATCCCTAATCTTCTATACCCATAATAATGAGCATTAGGTTCCCTCAGGGGCAATCTCCCCCCCACTCAGCTCTCCCGTTTTCGTCTCATTAGGGGATGTAGCTTATTCGATTGTTCTGAGATGGTTCTTCTGTTTGGTTCGGTTTTCATATTCGAATATGGGGCATAACCATGAAAAAAAAAAAAAAAAAAAAAACTCATTATATAAGTTTTTATCTCACCATTTTTAGTATCAACTGTAACTGGATGACTTAAGGGCTTGTTGGAGTGAAATTGTGTGTAATCGAATCTGTAAGAATTATGATTTAATTCTTAATAATTCCTTTAAAACTTAGTAGCAACTTTTCAGTTTTAGTAGAAATGGAAAACAAATAATTACAATTTTAAAAGCTAGTAGTTTCTTTCCACTATTAAACAGATTATGAATGATATCGATTATATTTGAATTTAAATAATATTGAGATTTTTGAAATAATGCTGAGATTTTTTTGAAACAATGTTGAGATTTTTGAAACAATGTTGAGATTTTGAAACAATGTTGAGAATTTTGAAATAATATTGAGAATTTTGAAATATTGTTGAGATTTTTGAAATAATGTCGAAATTTTAATTAATATTTTAAGAATAATGAAATATTTAGTTTTTAAAATCACCGCTTTACATTTCAATGATGACAAATTTTTTGATATTGATAAATATGTATTTTTTTTAAGAATTTTATTAATTAAAGTTGCTCATTATTTGAATCTGCCTTTTTATCATTTGTGACACTGTGAAAAATCAAAAGCATCCTTATTTTGTAATAAGTAATAGTATGTAAAAGTTTTTCAAACAAATATTTTGAAAAATAAATTTATAAATCTTACGCTGCGACTTCAATCTTTCACATTTAATGTAATTACTGTATTATATTAAGGTTTTTTTTTAATTTAATTGTTTTTAAAATTTATTTAATACCTAGATTAGTGGTACTCAAATTGAATTTAAAATCTTACAAATAATTGTAGGCGCCTTATGTACGAATTTATGAGAGATATGTTATAATTGTTAAGTCAAATATGACCCCAAAATAATGCGATAAAAATAAAATGTAACGCCCCTTAAATTTATTTATTCATTTTATGAGAAACATGAGCTCGAAGTCTCCGATCGATTTCTTCAAAGTTTGAGCATATATTTGAAAGTCAAACTCTCATTTTCCAGCAATAAATTGAAGATTTCCTCTCTTTTACACTTCATTGTGGAGAGGGTAGAAAATCTCAATTTACATAAAACATGACGTTGAAACTTGTAGTAAAAGTTTCAAAGCTATCGACACGGATCCTTCTTTTACATCCTTATGTAAAATTCTCCTTATGTTTTTATGGAATCCTTGTGTTTAATTCTCCTTATGTTTAATGGAATCTTTATATTTAATTCTCCTTATGTTTAATGGAATCCTTATGTTTAATTCTCAATCCAATCAGTGGATATAACTAATAGTTAATGTTATATGATCAACTCCGCACAGTACTACTTATAGAAAGCTAAGTCTCATACGCTGGAGCAGAAATTTTTTAACATTGATAATCACATAGACGCTAATGCTTCCAGCTAATGCTAAGGCACTATGGAAATTACCTCTTAGTTTTTGAGAAAATTCTTTTGGCGCATTTTTGCTGTTTGGCACTTTTTATGTAAATAAAAGAATAAAAAGCAACCAGAAAGTTTAGTTGTTTGCAATGAAAGCTATCTTTGAAGGGAAGACAAGAAAAAGATTAACTACATTTATGGACACATATTGCTTTATTACATACTACATTTTATGGATACATATTGCTATATTACATACTGCATTTTATGGATACATATTGCTGTATTACATACTACATTATATGGACACATATTGCTCTGGAATACCACAGGAAGTGCCCCTGGAAATCATTCACTAGTGCGCCCTGGAACACTAGTGAAAAATAGCACTTTCAATCAGTTGAAATTGGAATAATGTAAATCTCTTCCTCTAACTGTTTTGATACCACATGCTTCAGGTTCGAATCCTGTTTCCACAGGTTTTCAGGTTTGTATCTTGGCTATGGTATGGACGTTTGTTAGGGGTTTGGAATCCACGTTAAATTGCAGGTCCTGGTCTAATTAGGCTAAAGTGTGCAAAAAATGACAGTAGAGGTGCAAATCAAACCAAACCTCTGACTCTTTTTTTTTTTTTTTTTTTTTTTTGTTACTTTTGTACTCTAATGTTTTAACTAATGTGTAAACTCTTGAATTACTTATAAATTGAATTATTTTAAACTTTAGTTAATTCGTAAAATCTTGAATGATAATACGCGAATCTAGCTTACTGAACTGGTCTCGCAGGAGAGTCACAGGCGAATCGCTGGCGGTGTAAATTTCATTCACTGCTTTGCAGATAGATGAGAAACGATTGATAATGAAATTGTGTGCGAAATACTGGCGTCTTGCAGGCTTCCCGGTAAGAGTTTTCCCGCATAAGAGATGTAAATTTAAAGCAGTTGCCATTGAAATTACACATTACACTTTCTACCAGTCGGTGAACTATGTGTGACATACAAGTAAACACAAGGTTCCAGATGAGAAAAAAAAAAAAATTTGTAGATCTTTTAAGTTCTCAATTACTATAATTTATTATTATTTTCTTATCCCACTTGGTAGACAGGGCCTGATGGCTGAGTGACTAACGCTCTGGCGCTTGGTGCCACAGGTTTCGGGTTCGAGTCTCGGTGGTGCCATGGATATTTGTAGTGGTTTTGAATCCATTTTAAACTACAGGTCCCGGTCTAATAGGACTGTACAGCGTTGGGTGCAGGACTGACAACCCTACTTCCCTAAAAGGAAAACATTTGTTTTGAAATCTGCCAGTAGTCAGACGGCTTTCGCCCACCATGAGATATTGAGCAATTGATGATAATGATTACGAGTTGGTAGACAGCAACATCTAGACCAAGTCCAAGAACCCACGTGATTTCATAGAAGGAGAAAAGGGAGGGGGCAGCTTCTGTTGTGGAGCACCTGTAGGTAGAAGTCTGATTTGGCCCGAGTGGTTGAAGAAAGAGAGCAGTGCCTTCCAAAAGGACTTTAAGGGTAAATTATCCCACATTCGCGTATCGTATGGCAGAAACCTCGAAAAATCCCCAGGAAGTCGAACAAGCAAGGCAATCTGCTGAACATCACAAACATCATCGAGTCTCCTTGCTTTTTTGAAACAGTGCCTACAACAATGCCGCCAGTCAATGGAACCTCCTTCCTAATGCTCACCAGCGGCTTGTAGCCCCGAGTCGGACAGCTATAAATTTAAATAATTACATCAATGTTTCAAAGTTAATTTAATGAGTTTGATTGCATTTTTCAAGCATCTTAATTCAATCAATTTACAGAAACTTCAATAATTTTATTTCTTTATTCAAGTTTGAGTTTTGGAAATAATTTTTGTAAAATTAACTGAGAAGATTCCCATTATTTTCCTCCAAAATTAAGCTGTGCTATTTTACTCATCATATCGTCATGGAAGTAGTATAAATCTTAAAAGTTAAATTATCGCCAGCAGAAATTGCAGCAATAAAATTAAAGAGGAATGAAAAATAGCTCTCGCCATCCCGACCAATCAGGTTGGCCCGTTCGGAGACAATAACTCTAAATATTCGTAATTGCTGCCCCCTTCGCAATTATTCATACCTCGATTCCCGCCACCTGCTAATTGCCTTCAATCACGTGATCCATTAGAGCCCCCCTCCTTTTATAGGCGCGTTGAAAAATGGCGCATTTACTCAAATATAATTACGCAAAAAGTTTCAAAACTTTTCCTCTGGCACTTTCGGGTTCAATAGCAGTGTTTGATTCGGTTAGCAGTTAACTTTTTTATTCCTGCTCCAACAAATTCAACTCCCAAGATAATTAAACCAGCAGTGATGTCCGGTTCTTTTTAATTTCGCATTTTTCTCTTGGTAGAGTAATTCTAGTTATCTTGAAATTTGTTGCCAGGGAATTATTTAATCAAATGCATTTTCACTAAGGTCCTATAACTGAAGTTTTTATACTATGCCCTCTAATTTTTTAATTTATGTTACACTTACGAAATGAGAAGTTATTAATAAATAACTGTTATTTATTGTTGGATGTAAGTTTTTGTGGTACATATAACAATTTTACTTTGGATTCACGTTACAAATTAGGGTATAACTCAAATCAATCGCATGAGTTAAATAAAATATTAAATAAATTAATTATCAATTAATTTATTTTATTATTATTATCATTATAATTATTATTAATAATAATTAAGTTAAATTTTAATTAATAATGAAAGATCAACGAAATAAACAATAAAAATACTATATAAATACTAATACGTTACAAATTAATAACACATAATAATAATAATAACAACAATGAACACATAATAATAATAAGAAATGAACACATAATAATAATAATAATAATAATAACAATAACAATAAAGCACATAATAATAATAAATAGCAGTACATGCTTTAGGGGCCCGATAGCCAAGTGTCTCTGGCGTTCGATGCCACAGGTTGCTGGCGGTGGATGGATGGACGTTTGTAGTGGTTCGAAATTCACTTTAAACCGTAGATCCCTGGTCTAATCTGACTGTAGAGCGTTAGGCGTAGTACTGACAATCCTACCCCGTAAAAAAGAAAACATCTCCTGTTCCGAAATCTGTCAGCAGGCAAACGGCCTTGACTCACTATGGGGCTATAGAGCCTTTGATGATGATTATGATTTGGTAGACAACAACATATAGACCAAGTCCAATAACTCGTGTGGTTTCATGGAAGGAGCAAAAGAGGCCGGGCAGCTTCTGTTGGGACGCAGCAGGTTAATAAGTAGAAGTCTGACTTGACGTCATCGAGTCTCCTTGCTTTTTGAAACAGTACCTACAGCAATGCCGCCAGCGGATGGAATCTCTTTTCTAATGCTCGCCAGCTATATTTAAATAATTACATCAATATTTCAAAGTTAATTTAATGAGTTTGATAGCATTTTTCAAGCATCCTAATTTAGTCAATTTACAGAAACTTCAATAATTTTATTCTTTATTCAAGTTTGAGTTTTTGAAATTAATTTTTGTAAAAATTACTGAGAAGATTCCCCTTATTTCCTCCAAAATTAAGCCGTGCCATTTTACTCATCATATCATCACGAAAGTAGCATATCTCTTAAAAGTTAAATTATCGCTAGCAGAAATTGCGGCAATAAAATTAAAAAGGAGTGAGAAATAGCTCTCACGAATCCCGACCAATCAGGTCGGTGCGTCCGGAGACAATAATTCTAAATATTCGTAATTGCTCCCCCTGCGCAATTATTCATACCTCAATTCCCGCCACCTGCTAATTGCCTTCAATCACGTGATCCATTAAGGCCCCCTCCTTTTATAAGCGCGTTGAAAAATCGCGCATTTACTCAAATATAATTACGCAAAAAGTTTCAAAACTTGCCTCCCGTACTTTCGGGTTCAATAGCAGTGTTTGATTCGGTTAGCAGTTAACTTTTTTTTTTCTCTCCTCCAACACATTTAACTCCCAAGATAATTAACCATCAGTGATGTCCGGTTCTTTCTAATTTCACATTTTTCCCTTCGAAAGAGTAATTCTGGTTGTCTTGAAATTTGTTGCCAGGGAATTATTTAATCAAATGCATTTTCACTAAGGTTCCTGTACCTCAGATTTTTATAATGTGCCCTCTATTTTTAATTTGTGTTACATTTACGAAATGAGAAGTAGTTAATAAATAACTGTTATTTATTGTTGGATGTAAGTTTTTGTAATACATATAATAATTTTACTTTGAACTCATGTTACAAATTAGGTATGCCCCAAATGAATTACTTGAGTAAAATAAATATTAATTAAAATAATTATAAATTATGAATTATTATTATTAATTCATTAAATTAAATACTAATAATTAATGAAATGTTCAATGAAATAAACAATAAAATTATATAATAATAATACAATACACAATAACAATGAAACACATAAAAATAATAATAAATATAGTACAGGTTTTATTGGCCTGATGGCCAAGTGACTCTGATATTCGATGCCGCAAGGTTGGAGTCCCACCGGTGCCATGGGTGTTTGTAATGGTTCGGAATCCATTTTAAACCATAGGTTTCAGTCTAATAGAACTGTTGGACGTAGGGCTGATAACCCTACTCCCTAAAAATGAAAACATCTCTTGTTTCGAAATCTACCAGTAGGCAGATCACTTTGGTCAACCATGGAGATGTTAAGTTATTGATGATGACTAGTGTGAAATGGCTTCATGGAAGGTGCAAATGGAGGGGAGGGGAGAGCAGCTTCTGTTGTGATGGAGCACCTGTAGGTAGAAGTTTTACTTGGCTCTGAGTCACTGAAGAAGGAGGGCAGTGCCTTCTGGAAGGGCGTTTAGGAGGGGGAGAACTACCCCCTGCATTTGCATATCGTAAACTCCGATACCTGGTAGTCCGACTAACGAGGCAAGAAGCTGAACTCCAAATACCATCTAGGCTCCTCGTTTTTTAAAATAATGTCTACAACAAAGCTGCTGGCAGATTGTATCTCCGACCTAATGCTCACCAGCAGATGGGCTAGCCACTGAGCCACGAGTCAGGCAGCTATAAATTTAAATAATTGCATCAATATTTCAACGTTTATTTAATGAGAGTTAGAGTATTAACCTTAAAAAATGTTTAATTGCATTTTTCAAGCATCTTAATTCAGACAATTTACTGAAACTTTAATATTTTTATTTCTTTATTCAAGTTTAAGTTTTTGAATTAATTTTTGTAAAATTGCTAAGAAGATTCCCATTATTTCGTCCAAAATTAAGCTGTGCTATTTTACTCATTATATCACCGTGAAAGCAGTATATCTCTTAAAAGTTAAATTATCGCCAGAAATTGCAGCAATAAAATTTAAAATTGAGAAATAGCTCCCAATCCCGACCAATCAGGTCGGTGCGTTCTGAGACAATAACTCTAAATGTTCGTAATTGCCCCCCCTGCGCAATTATTTATACCTCAATTCCCGCCACCTGCTAATTGCCTTCAATCACGTGATCCATTAGAGCCCCCCTTTTATAGGCGCGTTGAAAAATCGCGCATTTACTCAAATATAATTACGCAAAAAGTTTCAAAACTTTGCCTCCCTACTTTCGGGTTCAATAGCGGTGTTTGATTCGGTTAGCAGTTAACTTTTTTTTCTTCACCTCCTCCAACAAATTTAACTCCCAAGATAATTAAACCAGCAGTGATGTCCGGTTCTTTCTAATTTCACATTTTTTTCCTGGAAGAGTAATTCTAGTTGTCTTGAAATTTGTTGCCAGGAAAATATTTAATCAAATGCATTTTCACTAAGGTCCTGTAACTGATGTTTTTATAATATGACCCTCTATTTTTAATTTATTTTACATTTACGAAATAGGAAGTTATTAATAAATAACTGTTATTTATTGTTGGATGTAAGTTTTTGTAATAGATATAATAATTTTACTTTGAATTCATGTTACAAATTAGGTATAACTAATCAATTACATGAATAAAATAAATATTGAAATTAAATTATTATTATAAATTATTATTTATTCTTTAAATTAAAAATAATTAATAATGAAAGGATCAAAGAAATAAACAATAAAAAAAATAAATAATAAAATAATAATAATAATAATAATAATGAAACAACAATAATAATGATAATATAATAAATAGTGTTTTATTGGCCTGATGGCCGAGTGACTAGTGCTCTGCCCTCTATGATGTTCGAGTCCCGGCGCTGCCGTGGATGTTTATAGTGGTTTGGAATCCATTTGAAACCACAGGTCCTGGTCTAATATGACTGTAGAGAGTAGGGCTAGGGGGGAAACCTACCCCAAAAATTAAGACATCCCCTATTTCGAAATCTGCCAGTAGGCAGGCGGCCGTGGCCCACCAATGGTCTATTTACCCACTAATGATGATGACGACGACTTGGTCAAGAACCCATGGATGGAGAAAGGGAACTCAAAGGTCTCATGGAAGGAGAGAATGGAGGGGAAACGTTGTGATGGAGCGTAGGTAGAATACTCACTTTTCCTTGATGAAGAAAGAGAGAAGTCCATGAACTTGTTTGGAGAAAACACGGAAACCAACCATGGTTGTCAAACTAACGAGACAAGGGGAAACTCACAAACGTCATCTGGTCTCCTTGCTTTTTGAAACAGTAGCCACAATACCGCCAACTGATTGAACCTCCTCCCTAATGTTCACCACGTGTTGCCACTAATCCACGAGTTTGGCAGCTATAAATTTAAATAATTACATCAATATTTGTGACGGAAGACTAGATTCCGTGTTGCTGAAGAAGGAGGACGGTGCTTTTCCGGGAGGACTTTTAAGGAGAACTATCCCGCATTTGAATATCGTATGGGAGAAATCCCGGAAGACTCCCCCAGGTAGTCCGTTTAACGAGATAACATGCTGAACATCACAAATGCTATCGAGTCTCCTCGTTTTTTTAAACAGTATCTACAACAAAGCTGCCAGCGGATTGAACCTCCTCCCTAATGCTCACAAGCGGCGCGCGCTGCCACGAGTCAGGCATCTATAAATTAAAATAATTACATCAATATTTCAATGTTAATTTAATGAGAGCATAAAGTATTAACCCTGAAAAGAAACGCTTGATAGCATTTTTCAAGCATTTTAATTCAGACAATTTACAGAAACTTTAGTAATTTTATTTCTTCTTTGAAGTTTGAGTTTTTGAAATTAATTTTTGTAAAATTAACTAAGAAGATTCCATTATTTTCCTCCAAATTTAAGCTGTGCTATTTTACTCATCATATCACCGTGAAAGCAGTATATCTCTTAAAAGTTAAATTATCGCCAATCAGAAATTGCAGCAGTAAAATTAAAAAGGAATGATGAAATAGCTCTCGCTATCCCGACCAATCAGGACGGCCCGTTCGGAGAACAGCAGAGAGTTTTTGCATACCGTATTTTGGACGTCCGTTAGCTTTTTCCCCCTAGCGCGCATGCTCATAGGAAATATTATTACAGATACGCATGCGCAATTTACTATGAGCATGCGCGCTAGGGGGAAAAAGCTAACGGACGTCCAAAATACGGTATGCAAAAACTCTCTAATAACTCTAAATATTCGTAATTGCTCCCCCGCGCAATTATTCATACCTCAATTCTCACCACCTGCTAATTGTCTTCAATCACGTGATCCATTAAGCCCCCCCCTTTTATAAGCGCGTTGAAAAATCGCGCATTTACTCAAATATAATTACGCAAAAAGTTTCAAAACTTTTCCTCTCGCACTTTCGGGTTCAATAGCAGCGTTTGATTCGGTTAGCAGTTAACTTTTTTTCCCCTCCTCCAACAAATTTAACTCCCAAGATAATTAAACCAGGAATGATGTCCGGTTCTTTTTAATTGGAAGAGTAATTCTAGTTATCTTGGAAATTTGTTGCCAGGGAATTATTTAATCAAGTGCATTTTCACTAAGGTCCTTTAACTGAAGTTTTTATAATATGACCTCTATTTTTAATTTATGGTACACTTACGAAATGAGAAGTCATTAATAAATAACTGTTATTTATTGTTGGAATGTAAGTTTTTGCAATAGATATAATAATTTTACTTGAACCCATGTTACAAATTACGGTATAACATCAATTACATGAGTAAAATAAATATTAATTAAATCAATTATTATCTATTACTATTAATTAATTATTATAATTATTAATAATTGATAATGAAAATATCAATGAAATAAACAATAAAAATAATATATAAATAATAATACGTTACACAATAATAACACTTAATAACAATAAATAGTAGTACAGGCTTGTCTGATGTTCGACTCACTAGCGCTCTGGCGTTCGATACCGTAAGGTTCGAGTCTCGGCCGTGCCGTAGAGCATTGGGCTGACTACCCTACCCCGCAAAATGAAAACATCTCTCGTCTTAAAACCTAGTAGTAGTCTTGATGCACTATGGTGCTATTGCGCCAATAAAGAAGTGCATGTTTTGGATTATATAATATAATTGGGGTTTTTTCTGTTGAATGTACTTATATATTCTTTATGTATAATAAATGCTTGTAAATTTAATTTATGACTTTGTAAATTTTTTTGTTGATTATGCCATATCTATAATGAACTTTGTTATAACTATAATGAGCTTTATCATAACTCTAATGAACATTTAGCATATTTTAGATATATGCAATAGACATTTAAAATTAACATTTTAGATAAATAGAATGAACATTTACATTAAAATTTTAGATAAATCTAACGAGCAATTAAAAGTTAACAATAGTATTAATATTTTAGAATAAAATTAAAATCTAAAATAAGAAAAATCTTTTATTAATTTTTAATGGTAACTTTGATAACACCGTATGTAAATTTACCAAAGAGAATCCCCCTGATTTCGTTGGAACTTATCCTTTGTAATAATTTGAATTGGATATAAGCAAAAATTAATATGCATGTTAAATTAAATAAAAGTTTATGCTTTTGTGCAAATACTGAAAATAATTTTAAGAATGAATGTTTAATTTTATTATGAATCTGTGTTTTATTTTATTTGAACACCTTATTTCATTTTATAGATAAAAAAAAAAAAACGACTTTTTAAAGATAAAAAAACATAGAAACGCAATGCCACGCATAACAGTATAAATTCTTATTGATTAAGAAGTATAATTTTATATTAGTGCGACAGTTGAACACATATTAATTCACCCAATCAATAACCAAAGACTTTTTATAAAGAAAAATAACAGTTCAACACATTATTTTGTTATATATATTGATATGTATCAAAATAATGTGTTGATATATATTGACGCATTGCAGTAACTTATATACAAATAAAAATACTGTTAAAAATAAATCCAACACAGGATATTTTTATCTCTTTCTTATGTCTGATCACGAAGAGAAACAATTCATTCGATAACGTTCTTTTTATTTATCGGAGGGAAGCATCATAAAATGAAGAAATATATTTTTATAGAACTATAGTAATATAAGAGATTCGTAGAACACACAATAATAGTAACTGGAGATTTATGTATCATACTATAATTGCAATATACTATAATATTTGAACTTCTATGTGATGCATAAAATTTTTTTAGAATATAGAATAGGTTTTAAAAAGAAAAATTGGAAACGTAACTCAAAAGTGAGATCCAACATTTTCAGTCACATGGCTACTTGTAATGTTAAATTTTTTTTATAGTATTTTATTTGGAAGAGATGTATTGAACAGAAGATTTGCCTTTTTATGGTTGTTTGCTGTTTAATAAATTGAAACCCACTCTTAGTTCAGTGTGCTAGATATATAGGGAAAATCCAATAAGCAAAGAGAGCTCAGGTTAAAAATCCGCTGATGCAGTCACTGTCTTCAGAGATGAAACGACTCGATCGTGATTATGATAGTGTGGGAAGCGTCACACATTGACAGTCAAACTGCCTGATCGGGGTTTCCAAACTTTTTTGTTTGTTGCTTCTTATGCCACTTGTTAGTCAACAACATCTATGTGAAGTCCAAGAAACCGTGCGGTTTCATGGAGGGAAGGAAAAGTGGGGCAGCTTCTGTTGCGATGGAGCACCCGTTGGTAGAAGTCTGCCTTGGCTCCGTGACGCTGGAGAAAGAGGACAGTGCCTTCCGGGAGGGCTTTTAAAAGGAACTATCCCTAAAACTACCCTTACCCAGGAATATTTTGCAAGAAATATTCCCAGAACTATCCTGCGTATCGTATGGGAGAAAAACCGGAAAACTCCCATCAGGTATTCTGATGAACGAAGCAAGATGCTGAACATCACAAACGACATAGAGGCTCCTCGTTTTTTGTTACAGTGTCTACAACAAAGCAGCCAGCGAAATGAATCTCAATCCTAATGCTCACCAGCGGCGCGTTGCTACTGGACCACGAGCCGGACCCAAATTTTTAAAAACATTAAATGCAAATGCGATCAGTTACTCCGGATGAGAGATTTAAATGCAGAGTTCTCCCGGATCACTATTTCATCCTTTCACTGTCTGTCAGTGGGCAGCGATGTTATATTAATTTTATATATAAGTATGGAACTTAATGCCCACAGATTAACACGAATATAAAAGTTAGTTAAAGTTAATCAATTTTAAATAAAATTAAAAATAGATTTTTAAAACTATTTCATACATAGCATAATATGCTATTTATATGCTATGTATGAAATAATTTATAATACATTTCTATGGTACTTCAGCTATTTTATTCCAATTTTCTTTGACCTTATTATATAACCTAGAATTTAAATCTGATTTTACTTGATACTATTAATGGAAATTTCTGCACTGATAATTTTTTACAAATTAACTGTTAGAACTTAATATTACTATATTATATTCTATGCAATGTTAATATATAATTAATTATTAATATTTTCATTTTATCAATTTCAATCAAATATCTCAAACCTGATTTGTTTATAATTACCATTTTTAAATAAATAAGAGAATTATTATATTTGTAAGAAACAATATATTATAACAATATATTATGTAAGAAAGAATATATTTGTAAGAAACAAATATTATTAAAAAATATTTAATGATATACTAATTATTTTTTATATTTTTTATGCATTTTAAAGTTATTTAATCTGTAATATTTTTTTTTATAGATCTCGGTTTAAATCTAGACTTGTATTTTTAACTATACTTTTTAATTAAATAAATTTCCATGGTAAAAGGATGTTTATTTTGAAAAAACACCTAAATTTTTACTTGCAACAAAATGTTATAAATAAAATTTCTTAAAATTAAAGTTAATGTAGTTTTATGTGAAAAGATTATTTCCTGGATCTAACTGAAATCGAAAATCTAACTAAATCGAAAAGATTATTTCTTAAATCTGTTAACACTGAAAAAATTGCATTGTTAGTAAAATATATTTTATTTTAAAACAATTCCACTAAAAAGTCTTTTCTTAATTTATTGAACAACAATTATAAGAATTACTGAGCATATCTTTAATGTATCGTAATGCAGAAAAAATTATACATTCTCGATTGGCAACAAACCAAATGCTAATTGGATCACTTAAAGCTCATTCATTAACTGATGGAATTCGTTTCCAGATAATGGCAACGCGATTCTAGAAAAAAATATATATTTAAAAAACGACGAGCTTGCACTTAGAAATACAATAAGGGACGATAAAATCTCTTTAATTCTTAATAGGTGGGGTGTAACAAATACGAAAATAATTTAGTTGCAGTTTTTAAAAATAGATGTCTAAAATTAAATCCACTAGCAAAAGTCGAGTTGCTTTTTATTTTCTAAAACTCCAAGTAAAAGAGGTTTATAAAATGCTTGTCCTGTTTCAGATACTTAGGAAATAAAGAATTATTTTTTTCTAGAGATTTAATAAAAAAGGAAATTAGAGATAAGACGCTGTTTGTTCTTCAGGAAACTTAAGGAAACTAAAAATATAAAACGTTTCCATTAGCTTGAAAGATGTTGTCATAAAATTAAAAACTAGTGAAGTATAAATAAAAAAGTTCTTTGCAGTAGAAAATTGCCCTGCAAAAACGTACAATGCGGAAAAGGAATTTTTGTCTTGGAAAAGATTGAAATTATTTTCTAGAGGTTTTCCAGCCTTATTGTTTCTTGGGAAAATTAATTTTTTTTGCCTATTAAAATTTAATGAAATCTGACTGAAGTAAGTTTTTTTAAATTTTAGTTTATAAGAATAAATTAAAGAGATTTAAGTCAACAAAGTGTTAATTAAATTGAAAAATATGTTAAAATTGACAAAGGGGAATTATAATAAAGGAAAATTAGAATAATTATAGGACATGTATAACTATACAAATGTATTTGCTCTTTTGAAATGTTTACCTTTAAAAGCATCGTCTTCAATTCTTTTACGACAAGAAATAAAAATAGGTTTAATGCATTCTCATTATATATATTAATTTTTAAGAAGATGATTATATGTTGTGTGATTGTTGAAGAAGATGGTACAACGCAGAAATATATAAATGCTATAAAGATGATATTATAAAATTTATTAAAATCAATAGATTAAACTGGGCTGCTCATGTATTTAGAATGAATCATTTAAACCCTGTAAAAAGGTTTGCTTTGGCAAAGCCTCAAGGACAAAGAAGAAGAGGACGATCCAGGTTGCGATGGATTTGTGGCTCTGCGGTCATCTTATGCGCATTATAAGCTAAACAGACCGAGACCTACAGTTTAACTGGGATTTCAAACCACTAACAAACATCCATGCCACCGCCAAGATTCGAACCGGGAGCCCATTGTACAAAAGGCCAGAGCGCTAGCCATTTAGACCTCAGGCCGCCGGGTTGCGATGAATAGACGCAGTTGAGAAGGATTTTTGCTGTACTAGGGATTAAGAATTGGAGAACCATTGTCACCCAGAGGAATGCATGGAAATCTCTTTAAAGGAAAGCTTTGGCTCACTCTGGGCTGCTGTCTTGCTATTGATGATGATTATTGTTGAACAAATTTAATTAAAAATTTATTTTATGTGGAAAAATTGCTACAAACATTTATAATTCATAATGTATTGTAATGCAATATTTTTAAGGAGACTTTTATATTATTCATACCAAGTGTTTTTTTCACTATGTCATTATTCTAAATAATAGGCGACCTAAGTAATTATTATAAATTACTTTTCTTTAGAGTTTTCTTGAAAATACGATAGAAGTTATTTTAAATTAACACAAATAAAGGACAGTTGTCTTTGAATTACATGCCAAAAGTATATTTCTTTTTTCCTAAAAGCAATCACACACCTTTTAAAAAGCATTAAAGTTATACTGCTTTTGAGGTGAAAAATCATCACTTTTATTCCGTCTAAATTATTTAGCAATATTTAAAAAAAATTTAAAGCATAAGTAAATAAAGTGTAATGTTTTTTTTTCCTCTTCAATAAATTATTCTTGTTGTTGTTTCTTATCCCACTTGGTAGACAGCAACATCTAGACCCAGCCCATGAACTCATGTGGGTCTCCTGGAAGGAGGGAAAGGAATAGCAGCTTCTATAGTAATGGAGCACCCTTAAATAGAAGTTTGATTTGGCTCCATGATTCTGAAGAAGGAGGGACTTTGCCTAATGGGAGGACTTTTAAACTTGTTTTGGTTTATCGCTCTATGGTTATTTTTTTGCACACTTTAAGCTAATAAGACCGGGACCTGCAGTTTAACGTGGAATCCGAACCACTAGCAACCCATATCATTTTTCACGATTATTTTAATAGATGAAAAAGGTATTTCACCATCATTTGACTGTGAAATTTCAGTTCCATTTTTAGATAATTTATCAGCCCATTCATTTCCAGTTATTCCGACATGAGATGGGATCCACTGCAAAACAACATTCCTCCCTTTAGAAACTAGAGATCAAGAGTTCTTCTGCAGGAATCAATAATTACACAATAGGTACACAATTCCATCAAAGAAAACTCTAAAAGACATTTAGGTCTTTTCTTTTATGAGTCTCATACTGCAAGTGATTCGAATGTATCATGGATGATGTTGAGCCTGTTACAAGATTGCCATGCCAATAATAAGGTTACTCTCTGTCGCTAGGTGCCACAGGTTTCGAGTTCGAGTCTCCGCGGTGCCATGGATATTTATTGTGGTTTGGAATCCACTTTAAACCGTAGATCCTGGTCTAATATGATCGTAGAGCGTTGCAGGGACATTGTTACTCCGCCTCCGTAGCTTATCTTCAAGTTACACGCCCCTCCTGGCTAAGTGAGTAACGTTGGTGTAGCTCTTGCGTATGGCATAAAAGATAACTGTCTATGAATTTCCAGCTGTATTAGAAAAAAATAATAAGGATAAGATTAAATAAGCGCTTTCTCAACATTAAAAAATAATTTGTGTAGCAATATACAGTACTAATTTTTTATCATGAAATATCGTTTACATGTATATTCGCCCTCGACTCAGCATTTGAAGCCTATTTTGTATCTTATCTTTATAGTTTTCATCTTTTTCCTTTTAAGTAGCATGAACTATCACCAGATCATATGATGGTTCTTTGGAATATATTTTTTGCCCCATTCCAGCTCTGTCTTTTATTCGTCTGCAAGCAGCGAGGATGGGGTACTTCCTTTCCGATTCAGAGTCTTCTTGTTGCAAAAAAAGTCTTTTGAAGCAGAAGAAGAGACTGTTTTTGGAAAAAGAGTTTCCGTCGTTATCGCGTTTGCTATTTGGCAGAGCTTCGCCCCTAAGGCGATGTGGTGTTGCGATGAATATAAACTATGTATGCGAGAATGGGAGAAAGAAAGAAAGAAAAAGAATGTTTTCTAGAGACTGCAAGTCGTTGGATAGAAAGTTTGGTGATTTTTTTTCAAAGATTTTTGTTCTTCTGAAATCAAAAACTTGTTCTTCAAGAGAGGGAATTAAATTTCAAAATAGAGCGAAAAAAAAAAAAAAAGTCCGTTCAGATTTATTCACGAGATATTTTGGAATGATTTTTATTTTTGCACTTATGCTTTGTGTTATGTCTTCCAGAAAGTATTTGTTTACATTGTAAGTAGACTGTAAAATTAACACAGTTAAAGTTAACATTCTAACTTAACATAGTACTTAAAATTTTAAAACATTTAATTTTTTTAACATAAAACATAACCGCATTTCGTTGTGAAAAGTGCTTTAAGTGCTTAAAACATAACTGCTTTAAGTTCGTTCTTTTAGATTAAAAATAATATTAAATAAAACAAAACTTCCTATAGAACCAAATATAAAAAATTAATTCAATATACAATTAGTTTATTTTGAAAAATAGTAATTTATCTTTATAAAATAGAATTTCATCTTGTGTTATTTTATCAATATATTTAACGTAGAATTATCTTAAGAAAACTTTTAAAACTGATTTCTAATATTTTGAATCTAACTATTTATTGGTATTCAAACTGCATTAACTGCAACTGCAACTGCAAACTGCATCAGTAATTATTCATCTGCAAAAGGTATTTCTCTGTAATATTTAAACTTAAGTTGAAACAAATAAAATATAATCGAATCTTTTCTAATTCCTTTCTTTTTATATTCATTTGTTCCATAAATTAAGTAAAAAAAGTTTAATTTAAATAAAATAAGCCTTTTGAAAATCAGAAGAATTCAGCAGAAATTTATCATTTGTAAAAGAGAAAGCAGGCCAGAATATTTAAAATAAAATTATTACATGGATGCTTTTTAAAAGCAATTCTTATTTTTTACCTCAAGGTTATACAGACAAATACATGCAAAAGATATTTGTCTGTGTAACCTCGAGGTAAAAATAAGATTGTAATATTTAAACATAAGTAAAACAAATGAAACATATCGAATATGTTTTCTACTTTTTTTTCATTTTTGCTTTATATTCATTTGTTCTTTTAATTCAGAAAAAAAGTTTAATTCAAATAAAATAAATCTCTTTGAAACCAGAAGAATTCAGTAGAAATTTATCATTTGTGGAATGGAAGCAGGCCAGAATATTTAAAATAAAATTATCACATGGAAGCTTTTTAAAAAGCAATTCTTATTTTTAACTCGAGGTTACATTTACTTGTGTTCGAATTTCAACAAGATATCTGCGTTTTAAATAAAATAATCCTTAATCAGCAAACGATTCTGTTTGTAACTGTTTACGCATAAAACGAAACAGATGGAACGAATCGAATCTTTCTTCCAATTCCCTTTGTAATCGTTTGCTATTTTCTGTCTTTGAAATAGATTCGTTAATTTGACTCTAGTGTGCTAAATATTCATGAACAGAAAATTGAGTTTTCGAATGTCTTTCTGTGTTCTATTTTCCCTCCGCCCTTTCCCATAAATTCAGAGTTCTTAAAAAGTGCTATTTGATTGGGAGGGGTGATTACGCTAAATATTATCCAAAGGAAAACAGAGGGTAATTTTTAAACAGAATTCGAAGGGAAGCAGGTAAATGTTGTGTGCAGAAGATATAGAAGGGGAGGGGGGTGACTGCTTTGACGATGAGACGATAATTTAAATATTTGAAGAGTAGTGCCTAGGAGTCATGAGAGATACGATTTATTTTCTTTTGAAAATTATCTATTTTAAGAATCATTATATTTTATTTGTTTATTATTATTTTTTTTTTTGGCTTATTTTAAATATTTGGTTTTCAAATGTAAGCAATGGCTAAATTGACATTATCGCCAGAATTTAATTCATCATATCATCAGTGTTAATTCCAAAAAATCCGTACCTTGAAATCGATTTTCTAATGTGTCTTAGCAAAATTAATGAATTTATTCCTTCCTAAAGCAATGTAATACTCAAATTTAAAAATAAAATGTTGAAAAGGATATAAATTTAACATGAATGCTATGAAGGATACTGGCATATTATGTACACATACTATACATGTACATATGTCTACTTATTCTACTATATTTTTCATCTTATGTACATATAAAGTGTGTGTAATAAGTAACACTTTTGGTTTGTCTCTCTGCTGTTATTTTTTGCGCACTTCAGATTAATTAGACCTGGACCTGCATTTTAATGTGAATTCCGAACCACTAACAAACATCCAAGCCTGTGATACCAAAGGCCAGGACTCTAGCCAATTGGCCATCATCTTCGTACACTTTTATTTGTATATAAAAAGTGTTTGAAATTTCGATCCATCAACTAAAATTTTTAAACACCCTTATCAATATACATAATATATTTATTTGATATTTTATTTCAATCAAAACAAAGGAAACTTTCACATACTTAGATTTAAAAAATAATCAAATTGGCTATTGTACGAATAACCATCAATTAAAATAATTACCAAATATTTTACAAATAATTTGCATTTAATACTTAGTTGAATTAACTTTTGTCTTTCATAACAGCCTGCAGTCTTTGTGGCACACTTCTTTTGAAGTTTCATTCTTCTGGAAGAGCCATTTTTAGAACGTCTTTGTACGAAGTGAATCTTAATCTTACTTTGCTATCTAAAACATCCGATAAATGCTCAATGGATTTGATATCTGGCGGTTGTGGAGGAAATTGAAGAAATTTGGTTTAACTATATAATACCCAAAGCTTAGTGTATAATACTGTATGTTTAGTATCAATATCATATATAAGAAAATAATCACGATTGAGTTCCTTGTTTGCAGCACTTGACTGTAAAATATTCTTTATTACTTCAAGTTACATTATTTGATTGATGATCCCATCCGTAATGATAAAATTTCCACTCTACAACCCAAAACATGTACAGATGCTCTTCCATAATTTACTGGCGGCCTGATGGCCAAGTGGATAGCGCTCTGGCCTTTGGTACTTCAGGATAGAATCCTGGTGGTATGCATGTTTGTCAGTGGTTTGGAATTTACGTTAAACTGTAGGTCGCTGTCTAATTAGCCCAAAGTTTGGACAAAATGACCGGCAAACCAAACCATACTTTACTTTTGGAAGAAGATTCTTTAGAAACATTTCTATGATGCTTCTTCCTATCTTCAAAACGATGGTGTAGATTTTTTTTTCAAAAGTTAAGCATGGTATATAATTTTTCGGGGACACGAAATAATTTTTCTATTTAGGCTGTGGAAACCAAATTTCCTGAATAACTTCGTACTTTTCTTATTGATACGTGTATTCCAACTGTTTGAAGTTGAATTTTAAAAGCACTAAATCTAGAATATTTTTTTTTAATTGCAAACGATGAATCAACTATCATAAATGAAGACCAATGGTCGATTAGTAGGCTACATAATTGAAATGTTGATTAAGAATTGAAGTTGACGATGATAAAATAACATTGATTAAGATTGAAGTTGAAAGGAGTTGGTTAAGATTGGAGTTGAAGCTAAGATTGAGGTTGATTAATTGACGTTGATTAAGATTGAGGTTAAAAGAACTTGGTTAAGATTGATGTTAAAGTTGGTTAAGATTGAGGTTGATTGAATAAAGTTGATTAAGATTGAAGTTGGTTAAGATTTAAGATGATTAAATAACGGTTGAAAAAGAATCAAATCTTTTAATAATTGATTGTCTACCAATTAAAAATGAAATTTTATTTAATATCTTACCTTCTTTTTAAAAGTTGTACAATTCGTTTCCTATCAGAAATAGAAGTCTCCAAGCGTTCCTTCCCATTTCTAAGAATTACACTTCAAATAATGCAAGGCCCAAACTGAATTTTTATTTCATCATGTATACTGAAACTATCTGAAATAGTTTCCACACTTTCATTTTTAATAGGATTGTAAATCGCAACAATAAATTTGTATTTTTCGATAATAAGAATACTTTTTTTGCTTCTTTTACTTCTTTCATTCGTCTCAGGTGTTTTAAATAAAAAATATATACATAATTTGAAAGCTGTTTTAAAATTCTAGTTTCAAATAAACTGCCTCTGGTAACTGTTTCCACGAAATACATCCTTTATTAAATAATAAGAACGCGTTTTAAGTTATGAATTGGCACTGTACGAATACTTTTTCTATATTAGACATACTATCTGAATAAAGTAAAAAAAGTAACTGTATAAAGTATATCACTTATCCTTGCTGTTTAAACATTTCGTACCAAAAGATTTCTCTCCGATTCAATTTGTTGTGGCAGTCTTATTGCACCCTCCCCCTTCTCTCCTCCCCTGATGCTTAAGTGTGAAGATTGGAGCAGACGATAATGGAGGGAAGACTTAATGCATTCTTCGCGGCAACGCCACTTTTATACCCTTAGCAGAGCTTTTAATGGAATGATCGTCATTCTACAAGATGCAGACGATTCCCAGTTACCACGAACTGGGAAGGACGCGTTGCGGCTTCAGTGAAATTCAATTACAAATACTGGGCTGCTGTGTACAACATCGTAGATTTCCTAATGATCCAACGAATGAATTAAGATCCTTTAAGAAACAAACTTTCTATTTACAACGTGGGACAGTGTGAATTTTAATTTTTGTGTCTCAAATAAACAAACTGATCAGTTTTCAATTGAACAAACTGGAGTTTTATTTATAGTGTGTGGTTGCTGAAGAGATATCTTGCAATGATCATTTAATGTCGTTAATGTTGTATAACCAGATAATATCATTATTTTATCTTAGTTACAGACTTACCATTTCTCAAAATATTCCCCACCATTTCTCTTTATTCATGAAAGACATGTCTATTTTAACTTACAATCTTCTCATTAGATTGCCCTTATTTGGAATATTTTGATATCAGCTGTCCCAATGCTGGCTTGAGTGAATATAACTAATTCACTGTTGAATTCAGTGAAAGAGCCTTTTACAAGCACTTTAAGTGGGTATCTATAAAGTAGGCGATAAAGGTCACTATAAATATACCATGAATAGAAATGAATACCATAAAACCATAAGTATGGTCAGTATAAGACAAGCTCTTTAAGTGAGTATCTGTCAAATAGGAGAAGGTCACCATAAGTATACTATGAACAGAAATGAATACCATGAAACCATAAATATACCATGAAAATTCTTTTCCTCACAGCTAGTAGTGAAAAACACATATTCTCTTAATGACTGATTGTTTGATGTTCAATGTAAGTTCAGTGTTATTAGATAAAGCATGATAAATGTAGGAAGTTGATAAAGATGTAGGAAGCCCGATAAAATCTTCAAGAAATTTGAAAAGAATTAAACAAAACCAAGCAATTTCAAATATTCGCTTGTAAAGAATTTGAATTATCAACACCACAGAAAAAAAATTCGTTATTCTGCTGATTTGTTTACATGATTGGTAACCACATTTCAACACAGTAAAAATGTTTTCATCAACCCAATATCCATAGAAGATAAATAATGTAAGATATTTTTATTACCTCTATCTCATATAAGATACAAATTTTATCGTTTTATTAATTATTAACTATAAAAAAAATTAGAATAAACATCCTCAATAATTTATGAGAGAATAGTTTTGCTACAACAAATAATAAAATCTTTTTCATATCTGTGAACATTCCATATTTTGTTTATTTGATGTCTTCTTAATCCTTTAACCTAAACTCTTTCAATCTTTTGTTTTCTTGAAGAAATTTAGATTATAAAATTCATTTAAACAAGATATTATTATAATTGTTGTTTCTTATCCCCTTCTTAGACATCTAAATCAACCCTACGAATCCGTATGGATTCATGGTTGAAGGGAAAGAGGGCAGCTTCTGTTATGATGGAGCACCCGTAGATAGAAGTCTAATTTGGATCCATGACGCTTTAAGTCATACGAGACCGGAACCTATGGTTTAAAGTGAATTCCGCACCACTACAAACATCCATGGCACCTGCAGGACTCGAACCTGAAACCTGTGGCACTGAGCGCTAGACACTTGGCCATTCAGGCCCCTTTAAAAAAGAACATCGGTTTAACAGAGCTAGTGAATTAAAAAATGCGAATTTTTCTAGGAAATCTTTTATATTTTAAGTAAATTGTAAAAGCAAGAAATTAAATGTTTTTTGTTACTTTCCCTCAAAATGAATCACTTCATAAATGATATAAAGGTGGTTATCATTGTTTTTAAAACCAATCAAAATTTCAACTCTGAATGATCGTTATTTATCTTTAAAAGAATTGAATTCGAGAAAGTGGGTAGAGAATGCAAGTCTTGCTTAAAATCCTTGATGATTCTAACTCTGATTAGACATCATTAGTGCCATTTAGAGGAATAATTTTTATTAAACATTTCAAAGTATAAAACAGCACCTTCTTCAACATCATCATCATCATCAGCAGCAGCAGCAACAACAGCACTACAACCCAGGGTGGCCAAGGCTTTGCTTTGAAGAGATATTCAAGTATTCCTCTAGGTGACGATAGTCCTCCAGTTCTTAACCTTTAGTACAGCAAAATGTTTTACAACTGTGTCTGTCCATTGCAACTTGGGTCGTCCTCTTCCTATTTGTCTCTGTGGCTTTACCAAAACGAGCCTTTTACAGAGTTTAAATCATTCCTTCCAAATACATGAGCGGCCCAGTTTAATCTATTGATCTTAATAAATTTTATAATACCTGGGGTCTTTGTAGCATTTATAAATTTCTGCGTTGTACCATCTAAAACAGCAACTTTAAAGATTTGGAGAGAAGATTTGTGAACCTTTAAAGAATTGATTCAACTTTTATAACAAACAGGAATATGCATATGCAATAAACGTGTACAAGTTGTGTTGTTACTGATCCCTCTGATGCCAATCATGTCCAATAGACCCCGTTGTAGGTGATGCATTCATGGCTAAGGGATGCAGCTTCACTTTAGCGAGGAACCACCTAGGGCTGAAGACTAAACCTCAAGAAAACGTTCTACTATCATATTAGGCGGTATATTACCTACAGTTTAAAGTGGATTTCGAACCAGTACAAACACCCATGGCAACCACCGGAACTCGAACTCGAAACCTGTGGCACCGAACGCCAGACACTCGGTCATTCAGCTACTAGCTGTAAAGCTTTTATTAAAACTCCTGTCCAGTTAATATTTTAGGTGATTCTTTCGAAGTGGCAATAAAAATTATATCCAATTACTTTCTGTACTATGTCCAAGTTTTCGGTGAGGCTTTAACGCAATTAAATCATGTTTCAGATTATTTTATACATATGCATGAAAAATACATCTTTTTAATTCAAGATCTTTCTTGTAGTTGGCCTGATGGCCGAGTGGCTAGAGCTCTGGCGCTCAGTGCCACAGATTTCGCGTTCGAGTCCCGGTGGTGACATGGATGTTTGTAGTGGTTCGGAATCCGCTTTAAACCGTAGGTCCCGATCTAATAGGATCGTAGAGCGTTGCGAGGGTAGTGCTAAGTGAGTAATGTCGATGCTGTGTTTGCCTAAAGACATCAAAGACAGCTGTCTAAGTGTTTGTCAGCTGCATTAGAAAAAAAGTTCTTTCTTATATCATTCCTTCTATGGTTCATCAAATTTCCAAAATGTTCTTTAGTATTGTTTTCATTTAAACACATCTCTAGTATGTATATTCTTTTATGAGCAATTTATATTGTTACTGGATCCCTTGGGCTATCCAAGTGCATCTATTGTACACATAAGTTACATTTTACTTATATCTATACCACTTTTCAACCAACACTGACAATGGAATCAGTATTTGTGTGTTAGAGAGGTACTGCTTTCAGTTCCCCCTTTTTTTTACTTCTGCCCCGGAGTTCACTTCCGGCCCATTAAGCAAAAGTCTATAAATAACTTTGACATCAAAAGAGATAATAAATGATTCCCTTCTGTATCTATACTCTTCTTCAAAAAAAATGTGCTCACGGAAATAATACACATAAAAGACTGAGATACGATTTTATTTTTCAGATAAGAGACTGTATTTTAAAAAATTTTCATGGTAAAAGAGACAAATATTTATTTTTAGCTCTGCTATTAACCGTAACATATATTCATTGTTAGAAATTTTATTATGATGCAGCATAACTGAATAATCTATAATATAATTAATAGATTTCACATAAGAATATCTTTCCCAAAATCGAGTTTATTGTTTCTCGAAATGAAATTGTTTTGGGGGATACGATTGTCTTCTTATAATCATCGAAATGTACTAATTCTAATTAAATTTATATCTAGGGTGTATCAGCAGAATTTTTGATAGAATTAACAAGTTTTCAAAAGTGAAGTGCATTTGTTTAAGCCAAACAACATAAAAATTATATCTCAGAATTTAGACTTTTCTTCTTTGTTTGTTGTTGTAAAATTTATTTTTATTTATTGATTTAGAAAATATTTAAAATATAATCGTGATTCTAATAATAATTAAATAAATATTATTGCTAATTAAAATTTCTTCCAGCAGTATATTCTCTAACTGCATTACACCATTTGAACTATTGAAATATTTCAAATGGTCCAATTAAATTAGAAAATTGACCTTGATTCGAAAATATTAACAGAATAACTAGGTTGTTTTCTAGTTAGATATAAACAATCAATAAAATAATTAAGTTATTCTAAGTGATGAGTAGAAAAATATTTATTTTCAAGTATATATATATATATATATATTAATTTTCAATGGCAAGTATACAGGACAACAGATATCATAAAATAAATACGAAGAAAAGGCAGAAACAAATGGCATCAATTAATCCCTCTACTTAAGTCTGACAATCCATTAACGCTTCCATTAAAGAAACAGGAGGAAGTGCAGAACAGGAAGCAAGGTGAGGCATATACATTTTTCCCCCCTGGTTATCGTACAGGAGACGGAAGAGAGAGGGCCAGGAGTCAGTTTAATTCTGGAAAAGAGCTTGAGGAGACAATCGTGACCACAGAAAAGCCGTAGCAATGCCACAGATGATAATGGGACAAACCACATGCGTCCCACTGTAGAACTCACACTAAAGTCAAATTGAAGTCAAACTGAAGAAACTCACACTGAGAGTCAAATTGAAGGCCGTGGCTGTATATCATTTTGCCGTATCAGACGTTGCTCGGAGTGCACCACGAGGAGGTAGATCTACGTTGCCCTCCATTTTCAAATATAATTGCCTAAAATAAAACATAAAATAAAATAAGTTGGCATTGCCCACATTATATCCGTTTGTAGCTCTACAGTCATTTTGTGCACACTTTAGACCGGGACCTACAGTTTAACGTAGATTCCGAACAACAAACAAACACTCGTGACACTGCCGGGATTCGACACCGAACGCCAGAGCTTTAGACACTAGGCCATTCAGGCCCATTTGTTTTTAGTTTGTCCTACTACGGTCATTTTTTGCCCATTTTGGGCTAATTAGACCAGGACCTGCAATTTAATGTGGATTCAGAATTACTAACAAACATCCATGCCACCTTCCAGGATTTAAACCTGAGACACCAAAGGCCATAGCGCTAGCCAATTAGGCCATAAGGCTGCCCACATTATTTTGTAGTTTTAAGCTACAACTGATTTCAAAATCGATACCAGAAGTGTTCTTGCATTTGGATTTTTGAAACCAAACGTGTTTGAATTTTTCACAACAATTAAAAACCCTTCTAGTTTTCGAAGTAATTTTTTGATGATTATTTTTTATTTATTTGATTATCTCTTGATTTTTCATGTTGTACGGAAAGTAGTGTAAGAAGTAATGAATTCGCAGAAAGAATAACTCTTTCTATTTCCTAAAAAAAAAAATCTAAAATATTTAATGAATCTAATTTATTTTGCACCTAGAAAATAAATAGTTCTACATCGAATGACATAAAAGCACTTAAGAAGATTATTGACTATTTAACATGCATGTTGATCAGGTATGTAAGACGACTTAATAATAAGAGTGTTTGCCAGCATCTGTCTTATGGTAATTCTAATTCTTGTGAAGTTCTAGATCATTAATTTTGTTAATTGGATCCATCAATTTCTCAGAACTATTTACGTGTGAGTAATCATTTAAATCCCTCTCTCTGAATAAATAATCATTCCAATCAATTAAATTGTCCTTGTTCATACGGCGCGTAGTATGAAAAAAGAATGTTTAATCTTGTTTCAATAAATGTACGTACTCGTTATGAAAATCCTTTTTAATTGATAGATTAAATATGAAGTGTTCTCAAATTATCAGATTTTGCAAGTAAAAAAGGAAAATTTTATTTTGAAAGCCAATTACATATATTGCAAAGTTGACTTCCTTAAAAAATATTGTTTAGCTTAATTTGGTGATGTAATATTAAATCCAAAATTCTAAAATAAATTTTTATTTCATCGTTGTAAATTTTTAATCTAATTTTTTTTTTTTTTTTTGTTAAACAAAAAGACTTTTAGCTCATGAATAAAGTGAATGTAAAAAATCCGTTTATAATATTATTTATATTTACTGATAAAAATTAATTTACGAGATAGATAACGTATAGAAACGAATAGATAACGTAGTTGATGAATGTGTTTGTACTAATGATATCTTAAGAAATAAGGTTAAGTAAGGTTAACAAACTATAGAATGTAGAATCTTAGGAGATTTTATGTAATTAGTAATAATTTACGTAACATAAAACAAAAATGGATTTAAAAATTTTTTTTTTTCAATTTTTCATTAAACATTAAGACTGAATGCATGATTTAAAAATTTCTGACACAAAGAATTTTCGAAAAAATTATATCATTTTTTAACGATGATGTAGTGATTTGGAACAAATATGAAATTTCAGTACAACAGTCAGAATCAAAATAGAACGGCAAATGTTATTTGTGATATTTATTTTAAATAGAATATGATTCATTTGGATAGTATAATATATCATTTGGATAGAATATCATCATTGTCATTTGTCATAGTATAGGATGTCATTTCATAGTATAATATTCATCATAAAAAATATGTCACTTTTTAACAAGGATGTAGTGATCTAGTACAAATGTGAAATTTCAGTACAACAGTCAGAATCAAAATACAATAGTAAATGTTACTTATGATATATTTTAAATAGGACATGATCCTAGACAGTCAACAAACAAGAAATATTGTTCATTAAACATGTGCCTTATAATGTATAAGACGTAGATAGCTTAGAAGTGACTTTTGATTGTTTAGTTCATCAACTTGTATGCAAGCTAATTCCAGTTCGAAATTTTAACTAGTTTTATTTGGTTATTATGAAATTTCTTAATTAAATTAAACTCCTATTTTTGTAATAAAGGTCTCAAAATCTTATAGGGAAAAAATAAACAGAGTTGTGATTTCATGTTCATGAAATTTGAATATTCGGTTCTATTTTATTTTAAAAACGATATTTTAGTATATATTTTGAATAAAAATATTAATAGTTCCAGAATTGTAATAAGTGTTAAATTTATGCTTGAGACATTATTTGAACAGGTCTTCTTTTATAAAGTTAATGCAAACGCGAGATAAATTTTTACCTCTAAGACGTATTTCTACATATTTTGAGGAATGGGGAAATATTCTTGTTTTAATTATACTTTAAAAGGCAATTTTCGAGATTCTGAGATTAAATATTTGGACATTTTGAATAATTTAGATTGAGGAATTCCATTTTATAACTTGCTGAAATTTTCATATTATTTTGTTATAATTGGTTATTTAAACGCGTGCGCTTTCAGATCAAATGTATTCATTCTAACAACAATAAATACCTGATTGATCAGTTTTATTCTCCTGCAAAAATAAAGGCCAAAATCGCAAAGTATGGACAGTTGGGATTTGGTGACATATTTTTGTGGCGCCAACTGGGCAACTTTTTGTGGCAACAGCACTTTGCAATTCACTGCATTTACAATTGCAACTCGTTACTTGCCGCACTTTGGCGAAAAGATTGTTTGATGTCAAATTCTAATGGCCCTGTTCTGCAATTTTGCCAAAAATTAAATATACAGACTTACCATTACTTTTCCATTAGTTGGACGCCGCTTTTCACTAAATGCAAATTCCACCAAATCCTCACCAGTTAAAATTCAATAAATCAAGATGCTTGACTTGGTAAAATATTTAAAATCCTCCGCGCAATTGTACATAACTTTTTTGCCTGACTTAGCTGACAGAAAAGTACCGATGGAGATTTAATCTAGTTTCATTGTGCTTATGAACTAAGTTATTTTTAAAATCAGTTTCTTTTCTTGTAGAAATTTTTTATAACAGAACTAATAAGAAAAACTTATTAATAAAATTATTATTAAATATAATCGTAATACAAATAGACCAAATCTCAAAATAGGGGTTGTTGGGATTTGGTGACTTTTTTTTATGATGCCAACTGAGTGATAAGTCTCCAAATGTGGTAATCCGGATTTATTGCACTTTTTGCAATTAACTTCATTTAAAATCTCTACCAATTACTTGGGGGCATTGGCGAAAAGGATTTTTACGCCAAAGTCTCAGCGGCCCCTATGCTACGATTTTACTTTAAAAAATAACCACTGATATATTACCATAACATTGCATACAAAGCAAAACAAAAAGTAATCGAATATACATTCGTTTATTTACAATAAGCATTTTTAACATTAAAAGTAATGTATTATTTAATTATATACAACTAAATCATTTTCTTTGTGAAAGCTTACATTAGTTATTTCATGCTTTTTTTCTTCTTCTGTTATGCTTTCAGCAGTCACGTTTTAGAAAGAAGTGATAAATGTTCAAGATAACATTTTTTTAAAGGAAAGCGGTTGCAGTTATATTTGGTTCTTTCTTAAACGAGGAGGGAGAGAGAGTTCTTTACGCGTGTCGCATTTGCTAGTGATTTGAAAAGACTGACGGATACTAAATGAGTTTTGCCACATTCCGAAAAATTTGAGGGGAATTGAAATACTTTCCTACTCATTTCTCCTGCTTTCAGCAGGACCGTTTCCAAAGGTATAAAAGGATAAATAAATAATAATAATAAAAAAAAAAACCAGTAAAGTTTAAAAAGAGTTTGCGTGTATCTGAGTATAATGTTAAGTTAAAAATATAATGATAAAATTTGTTTTTTAAAATAATGTTCTGTTATCTCCCTAATAATAATTTTTTTCTAAGATTCAAAAGCCTTTTTTCCCTAGTTGAACTGATTTTCTTTTGAAGGTAGGAAATATTATTGATTGAAAGAGATATTGCAGATTTTGTGAAAACTGTTTCATTAGAACCTGAATTTTGAATGTTTTTCTGTTTCATTCTATCTATTGTGAACTTCCCAAACAAATGAAATTTAAACACTAATTTTGCATCTAAATAACAGGAACATTGCATTTTAATACTTCTTGTCCTATAACTGCAACTATTTTCATAACAGCTGCTGGTTAGAAGTGAAATGATTTGTTTTGTAACGTTTTTTTTTAAATTTCCAATGGCGGGAAGTACATACACATAAGCAACTACAACAAATAAAGATAAAAAGACAACAAAACACGGTAAAAGAAGTAGAGAACGAAGTCATCGCCCCAAGAGCTCTCCGGCACGCCAATATCTTGCAGTTTCGGAGTCAGTTCCATGGAGTGTCTTGCAACATTGTGGGTGTTTTCTATTCATAAGATCTTTCAAGTCAAAATGACGGCAGTTGGGATTTTGTCACAGTGGCTTACATTATTCAACAAAAGAATCTTTTTCGACTATTAATATATTTGTTCTAATATGAATAAAGAAAGTGTTATTAATTTACCATTGGAATATAGTTGTGTTATTGTAATCGAAGGTTAATAACAAGATTTATGTGCATTGTTTAATAATACTTTCTGATTTCTATAAAAAAAAATTTGAAAGTGAGCACTAAAAGTTGTAATTGCTTCTGCTTTACCATACATCAATTTAAAACATTAAATAATCGTTTTATATTTCAGAGTGTAACTATTATATCATTCCGTTCATTTCATTTTATTAACATTTTTTTTTTTTGTTTGTAAGCAAGTTGAAAAGTTTTTTCATGCCTTAAACACACACATATGACGTTTTATCAAAATTTCCAACAGCCATATGGATTGAGTTATAAATTTCACTTAAAACAAACCGAGAAGCTATATCACGAGCAAGATCCCAGCTTGTGAAAATCGTTTTTGTTGCACAGCTTGGAAAGTCGATCCTTTTTCTATCTCTGGACTCAAGAAGGGATTTTCGAATGGCCCTTCACCTAAGCCCTCCTTCCCGGATTAGATGTCGGTATAAATAAACCTCCCCACGTAACAGAGAGAAGAGCGCCTTTACGACGTCTCCAAATCCGTTAATAGAAGAAAAGGGAGAAATAATGCTCTGACTTTTGGAGAAATGCGAGGCAGGTAGCTGCTTCCATTCCCAGGTAACGAGGGACTGTGCACCAAGTGCACAGGGTAGGCCAACTATTATTAAAAGCATTCTTCTCAGAGTATCTATTATTTGTATTCAAATGCAAACAAATGATACAGGTTGCACTTGAAAGCATTAAATATTTATCAATATATTTTCAACGGTATGAATTTCCATTATTTGTAGATTGAAAGATACACGTGAAAACCAAGTAAATTTTATACAGAGTTATATATGTACTGCAAGCATTGAATACAAAATTATCAGTGCTTCTATTGTAAATTGTAGGTTATGTTGGTTATGTTTACAATACAATATTGTATTGTAAATGGTAGGTTATGTTGGTATTAGTTACGTTGGTCTTGGAGCAAGTTATGTTGGAAAAGCATCTTGGCTATGTTGAAACTCCACAATTCACTGAAAGTTTCTGAAAGATAAATTTTTAATTTACTGGGCATTTTAAATTTAAATGGCATAAAATAAACTTTAAAAGGTTATGTAATTTCTCAGTGCCTCGCTATCATTCTTGTCGGCGGATAATTTTTGGCAAAATTAGTGAAACACGAGGTCTTTTTTGATGTTCACAGAAAAAAAAAAGTCGCAAACTGAGGATTGTTAGACAATGGTTTTTTATATATTATATTTAAAGAAAAAGTCCAAAGGAGTCCAATTGTTGCATTTTAAATGTGTTTAAATGTTATAAACACCGAAGAGAAAATAGTATTTGATATTTTCTTCGAAATGAAATAAAAAAAATTAATGTTAACGTAAATATAAATGACTGAAATCCTTTCACGAATTTCAATTTATTATGTGTCAAAATATTTTGTTGGACAAATACAATTGGGCGTATACCAATGCTCAATAATCCAAGAACGTTATGAAGCAATTGGTTAGAATACTACAAGAACAGGAGTTTTACACTTAAAAATTCCTCTTGTTTATTTGGCATTTTTTTCCGTGCTGTTTTCGACATGTTCCGTCCTAAACAAATTAAATGGCCGCTGCGGTTACAAAATACTACGCTTTTGACGATTCTATTTGGCACAGAAAGAAACTTGGTGAAATCGGAACCCTAAAGTGCATAATTACCACAAGAACTATCAAATTCAATAGCTACAAGAATATAACAAAAATTGAATAACTCTAGAATATGAAGAAGTAATTCAAATATTACAAGAAGCACTACCTGACATACCGAGAAGTCTGTTAAGTGGTGGTTAAATTAACTTTTATAAACGTAAATCGATCATTAGACACTATTTTCAAGATATTGAAACAATAATCTGTTTATAGTTTGAAAGCCAGAACAGTTCCAAAGGAACTACAGAGCACGTGATTTGATATTGGTCAATCGTTATATTTAGCAACACATATTTCATGCCAGTTTTAAGACACACATACAATCATGTGAAAATAAGCTTTTCATTTCAAAACTTTTATTTAAAATAATGTTTCTCGCTTTTCACTAGGAATATTTTAAATTACAACGAACCTTTAACCAGAACAGCATCATATTCACACATGATAAAAAAAATCATGTACATATTTTTATTGCGTTTTTAATTTATTTTTAAAATATTAGATTCTTAAAATATTCTTGGAATAAATTTACATTTGAAATACATTTCGTAATTTGAAAGGCGAAATATTCATATCTTTCATTTTCCATCTAACTAATAGTTATTGATTACCCAGGAGACTTAAGTACCCGCTTTCAGAGACCAAAACATCGCAATCCGTAAATCTCTTCAACCTTCCTCCCAACTGCCAGTTAAGCTGTGAAGGATTACACAACGCGGACAAACTTCTCGCTAATTGGGTCGCCGAATGTACTCGCATGTTAACTTCTTCCTTCGGTGATAACACAAGGCATTGCGAAATGTGCTCACATTAATTCCTTGAAACAACTAACTGATTGGTAAATTAATTGTTGTAGTACTAGCAGTAGCTTAGTGTGTTTAAATAAAAGGTTATACACTGCTGTTTTAAAGGAAACATGTAATTGGTTAAAATAAATATGATTTACTACATTATTTCATCATAAAAAAGAATTAGCGGTGAAATAAGTTTTATTACAAGATTATTTGTTGTTATGTTACTGTTTCTAAACTTTCTGACGCAGAAACAGTGCAGACCGAAGGGATATGAACATGAAAGCTTACTTGACTAGTATCTGCCACCAACTGCTCATGAGCTATACCAATTAAGTGAAAATTATTAAGCATTAAATAATTTACAAAGATGTCACTATCTTAATTGCACTGTTTCTGAGGCAAAACAGTGCAAATCAAGGATGCTCAACATGAAAGCTTACTTTGCTAGCATCTGCCACAGGATGCTCATGAGCTATACCAATTAAGTGAAAATTGTTAAGCATTACATAATTTACAAAGAAGTCACTATCTTAATTGCACTGTTTCTGAGGCAGAAACAGTGCAAATCAAGGATGCTCAACATGAAAGCTTACTTTGCTAGCATCTGCCACAGGATGCTTATGAGATATACCAATTAAGTGAAAATTGTTAAGCATTAAATAATTTACAAAGAAGTCACTATCTTAATTGCACTGTTTCTGACGCAGAAGCAGTGCAAACCAAGGATGCCCAACATGAAAGCTTGCTTGGCCATCATCTGCCACGGGATGCTCACAAGCTATACACATTAAGTGATAATTCTTAAGCAGATGTCACTATGATAAAAAGCAAAAATTGTAATCTGCTAATGTTTGTCTTCGCTCGTACTGATCAAGGATGCTTAAATGATGGTTTTCTTCTGAAAATGAAGAATTTTTATGTGCAAAACAAGAAGCTTGGCAAATGATTAAAACAAACAAACAAAACAACAACAAATGCAGATTCGTAATCAAATCAAATAAATTTTTATATTTTTAGTAATTGAAATTTTAAAAAAAGTATAAAATAATCACTTAAAGTGGAATGGAAAATTAATAAAATTTGTTACCATGCTGCCTTCTACACATTGTCAAGAGCCCCTATGGCGTTCAGGAGAAATGGTTAGGCATTCAAGACTCACCCGAGAGGAAGTACTGCGCAACTTGCGATCCTGCTGAGAAACGTTTGCAAATCAATATCTCATCCTGAGAGAAAATATATTCAAGCAACCTTGCATTTTAGTTTGCTACAGGCTCTCATCCAGAGAGTGAAAAGTGTCTTTCGCACACCCTGCGTGTACCTGAGTATCGGGTTTTCGGCTTAGAAGTGGAATTCTTTTTCTAATCTTAATTATCTGTCTTTAAATGTGTTAATTATTATCTGTCGTTAATTGCACGTGTGTGGTGTTTTAGTGTGTGTATAAATAAAGCTGTGAGTTCTCCCTGTACCTCAAGTATAGCAAACCCAATCACACCCAACGATCTGACTTTGCCTAACATCTGCACACACAATTTAATATTAAAATACAATTTTAAATTCAAATTTTTCGCTGTTAAAAACAAGAAATTTCAGTCTTACTAAAAATTGTTTTACATTTAATTCTTTAGAATAAAGAACTAACAAACATAATAACATTTTCAATTGTTAAAGATTATTTTAAATGGTTACAGTCAAATCACTAATTATTTGAATTAAATATGAAATATTTTTTTTTATAATAAATTAGTAACAATAATGCCCAAAAAAGTAGCTTCTTGATAGAAAGATATGCTATTCTTACTTTACCAAATCTAAATTAAAATTGTAATGCATTTAAACAGGACTCCAAATGCATCTTTTCTCAAAAGTCATTTCTCATCTGTCTCAAACCCCACGTTTTGTTGCGGGGAGGGACAGGGATGGCTGTACCTTAATTGAAAATAATGTTCTCCGTGAGCGGAATTTTTTCAAGCTAACAGCGAATTAATTGCTCAGCAAATGCTTTGCCGACTTTTCGAACGTTCGTTTCTTTACTCCGTTTGTTCTGAATTATATTCTTTGCGCGACACCTTCATCCCGAGTGTTTTATCTTCAAAGGTTCCAGCTCCGAAAAACAAATGGAGTTTTAAAACTAATTTCGTCTTACTCCGCGGAGGTGTTTTTCATTTTGCTGCACGTTTCTGGTGAAGAAGGGGTAAAAAAATACTGACATAATGTTTTTTCATCTGTGATGTATATTCATTGAAAAGAATGGTTTTTCGTTTGCTTTATAGGAAGAAGCATTCCTTGCTAAAAAAAAAGGACAGATTCTTATTGGAAGGCATATATGAGATAAATGGTGTATAATCAAAAAATTATTGAAATAATTTGATGAGCATTATTTTTCCCATTTTGAAAATTGCGGCATATATTAAAATTGTGATGACATTATGACATTGAAATTATCATGACGAGGGATCGAGGGGCTAGCGCTCTGGTGCTCGGTACCACAGGTTTCGGGTTCGAGTTCCGGAGATGCCATGGATGTTTGTAGTGGTTCGGAGTCTACGTTAAACTGTAGGTCCCGGTCTAATATAACTGTAGAGCGTTGGACGTAAGGCTGACAACCCTACCCCGTGAGAAAGAAACATCTACCGTCTAGAAATATGACAACAGGCTGATGGCTGTTGTGCCACTGATGATGATGATGATGTATTCTCTAATTGTATTGTTCACTAATTTTATGTGTGCGTAAATAAAGCTGTCAGTTCTTCAACCTGTGCATCAAGTATCTTAACCCAAACACATCCAATTACAATCCAGTTGCACAACTTGTACACCACAATATAATATTAAAATACAATTTTTAAATTCATTTTTTTTAAAAATCTGCAAGAAATTTCAGTCTTACTACAAATTGTTTTACATTTAAATCTTTACAATAAAGAACTAACAAACATTGAATAACAGTTTCAATAGTTTAAGATTATTCTGAACGGTTACAGTTAAATTACTAATCATTTGAATCAAATATGAAATATTTTTTCACGTTTCATAATAAATTAGTAGCCAAAGTCGCTTCATGATAGAAAGATATGCTTTTCTTACTTTACCAAATCCAAATTAACTTTCCAGTAATGCTTTAAACAGGATTCCAAATGCAAAATCATTTCTCATCTGTCTCAAACCCCACGTTTTGTTCCGGGGAGGGAGGGGGCGTTCTTAATTGAAAATAATGTTCTCCGTGAGCGGAATTTTTCAAGCTAACAGCGAATTAATTGCTCAGCAAATGCTTTGCCGACTTTTCGAACGTTCGTTTCTTTACTCCGTTTGTTCTGAATTATGTTCTTTTCTGCGACACCTTCATCCCGAGTGTTTATCTTCAAAGGTTCCAGCCCGAAAAACAAATGGAGTTTTAAAACTAATTTTCGTCTTACTCCGAGGAGGTGTTTTTCATTTTGCTGCATGTTTCTGGTGAAGAAAGGGTATGAAAAATACTGACATAATTTTTCATCTGTGATGTATATTCATTGAAAAGAATGGTTTTTCGTTTGCTTTATAGGAAGAAGCATTCCTTTGCTAAAAAAAAAAAGGACAGATTCTTATTGGGAAGGAATATAGGAGCTAAAAGAAGTTGTAATAAAAATTATTTAAATAATCGATGAACATTTTTTTTCACATTTTGAAAATTGCGGCATATATTGTGATGACATTATGACATTGAAATTATGATGACACTATTGATGGTCGAGTGGCTAGCGCTCTGGTGCTCTTTACCACAAGTTTCGGGCTTGAGTTCCGGAGATGCCATGCATGTTTGTAGTGGTTCGGAATCCGCTTTAAACTGTAGTTCTCGGCCTAATATGACTGTAGAGCGTTGGACGTAAGGAGGACAACACTACCCCGTAGAAAGAAACATCTACCGTCTAGAAATCAGTCAACAGGCTGATGGCTTTTGCCCACCGTGGGGCTGTGGTACCACTGATGATGATGATGATGATGTATTCTAATTCTCACTAATTCACTATGTGTCACTAATTGTTGTAATTGTATTGTTCACTAATTTTTATGTGTGTGGTACTTGTGCGTGCGTAAATAAAGCTGTCAGTTCTTCAACCTGTGCATTAAATATCTCAACCCAAACACATTCAGTTACAAACCAGTTGCACAACTTGTACACTACAATTTAATATTAAAAATGCAATTTTAAATTCCTTTTTTAGGGAATTAAAAATCTTCGAGAAATTTTAGTCTTACTAAAAAACTGTTTTACATTTAAATCTTTACAATAAAGAACTAACAAACATTGAATAACAGTTTCAATTGTTTAAGAATACTCTAAATGGTTGCAGTCAAATCACTAATCATTTGAATCAAATATGAAATATTTTCTCACGTTTCATAATAAATTAGTAGCCAAACGTCGCTTCATGATAGAGAGATATGCTTTTTCTTACTTTACCAAATCCAAATTAACTTTCCGTAATGCTTTAAACAGAATTCCAAATGCATCTTTTCTCAAAAGTCATTTCTCATCTGTCTCGAACCCCACGTTTTCCGGGGGAGGAAAGAGGGAGGCGTTCTTAATTGAAAATAATGCTCTCCGTGAGCGGAATTTTTTCAGACTAACAGCGAATTAATTGCTCAGCAAATGCTTTGCTGACTCTTCGAACGTTCGTTTCTTTACTCCGTTTGTTCTGAATTATGTTCTTTTGCGCGACACCTTCATCCCGAGTGTTTATCTTCAAAGGTTCCAGCTTCGAGAAACAAATGGAGTTTTAAAACTAATTTCGTCTTACTTCGTGGAGGTGTTTTTCATTTTGATGCACGTTCCTGGTGAAGCAAGGGTATGAAAAATAATGACATAATTTTTCATCTGTGATGTATATTCATTGAAAAGAATGGTTTGTCGTTTTCTTTATAGGAAGAAACACCTCTTGATAAAAAAAAAAAAAAAAAGGACAAATTCTTATTGGGAACGTTATGAGCTAAAGGGAGTTGTAATAAAATTATTGATAACGTTTAACATAAATAACTGTTGTACGTTTTTTTTTTTTCAGATTTTCACAATTTTAAGTTAGTTAAACTACTAATTTTTCATGGGGAAGGAGGGGCCATAATATTTTCAAAAGTATTTCTTGGAGTACCACCAATCTCATAATTGTATGTCATATATAAATAAAAACTTTGTTAACACTACTATGAAAATAAAGGCGATTTATTCACATTGTATCAATTCTTCATATAATTTACTAGTGTTTGGAAAAAATGACTGCAATGCACTCCGCTAGTGAGAATCGAACTTTTTCTCGTTAGCCTACTACCATTGATCCACGAATTAGGATAGAAATTATTTAAGATGTCTAAATTATACTTTGGAATAGATTGGAAATAATCCTGAAGAGTAGAGATCGGATGGATGGGGTGGGGGCTTATTATCTTCATGAGTATCTTTTGGATTTCAGTCTATCTCATAATTTCATGCCATATAGAAATAAGAATTTTTTTTAACACCTTTAGTTTGGTAAAGGAGACTTATACAGATTATACCAATTCTTCTCAACGCGCCACTAGCGGGAATCGATCTTTCGTTTGTTAGCTTACTATCATTGATCCACAAATTAGGCTAGAAATTATTTAAGATGTCTGAAAATATACCATGGAGTATATCGCAAACAATCTTGAAGAACAGAGATCGTGTGGAGGTGGGGGCCATCATATCCTCAAGAATAATTTTGGAGTATCACTTTCATAATTGCATGCCTTTTTAGAAATAAAAAAAAAAAAAAAAAAAAACTTTTTTAACACCTAGGAAGGTGAAGGAAATTTATACACATTGTACCAATTTTCATATAATTTATTAATGTTTGGAAAAAAAATGACGCCACTAGCGGAAATCAAATTTTCAGCCTACTGCCATTAATCCCCGAATTAGGCTAGAAATTAATTATGATGTCTGAAAATATTTATAGATTGCATTTTTATATATGTATTATTATAATCAAGTTTTGTTGTTGTGACTAATCCACAGTGTCCGGCAGCGCGGAATGAACATCCATGAATAGTCTATCCATGAATTCTTTGGTACATGGATGAATCTCATATGACCACTTAATTTACTGATAGGCAAGAAGTATAATCTTCTGAGAGAAATTTTATGAGTAATTGCATCACATTTGCTTATAAATATAAAACTCACTCCAGTAGTCTAAATGGAAATGCTAAATGTTTACTCAGGTTGTCAGAAATGCTTTCGTGTGTCTTCAATTCTTCAAGATTCAAGTCTTCTTAGAAGCACATATTATCAATGGCCCATGAATCGAGCTCTTAATTATATGAAAAGAACAAATATAAGCTTATTAAAAATATGTCCGATAAATTAGTTAGTACCATAAACATTCTGTTTTTGTGTTCTTTCTTCTCCCACTTGGTAGATAGCAACTTCTAGACCAAGTCCAAGAACCCATGTGGTCTCATGGAAGAAAGGAGGCAGCTTCTGCAGCACCCTAAGGTAAAAGTCTGACTTGATTCCGTGACGCTGATACAGTGGAAGCTCTACAGTCATATTAGACCTACGACTTATAGTGGATTCCGAACCACTAAAAACATCCATGGCATCGCTGGGACTCGAATCTGAAACCTGTGGCACCGAGCGCTAGTCACTCGGCCATCAGGCTCCCCTCTCCCCCATTAATATTCTGAAAATATTTGGTAAGAGAGTTTTTTACATTAAAAAAACATAGCTAATTAAAATCCAGTTATAAATTACGTAGCTAAATATATAACTGATTTTTTAAATTCTGCAAATTTCCTTCTATTGTTTTTAAAGTAAAAAGCAATGCAATTTCGATAACTGGTGATGCAATTTCAATTACTCAAAGACAAAAATAAAGCATTTTAAATAGATTATCTCTTTTGTATTTGACAATTTTTGGTTCTCCATAATTTAATTTTTACTTATTCCCATTTAATCAGTCACGCTTATTTATTTTGTTTTTTAAAATAAGTAATTCTTTTTTAAATTTTGCATCTTAAATAGCACTAAACTACAAATGATTAAATTTAAAAATTTCTTCAGACGCATTTATCTTGAGATGCTACTAGGAAAAGAAAAAAAAATTATCTTCTGATTTAATGCGAAATGGAATAGACCGGAGAGAAAGAAAAACAGAAAATGATGTCTTTGCCAGTTAATTTTCTAGAAAGGAGAATAATTTGAAATGCACGCTCTTAAAAAAAAAAAACCTTTTTAATCTTTGGCGGGGATAAACTCTTGAATTTAATTGAATAAAGAATAGAAAATGTTTCCACAGAAAATAATCTTATCCTAAATCGAGGTTTTTCCTAAAATACCGAACAACATGTATTCCCCCTGTCGCTTAAATCTTTAAACATTTCCTCGCTTCATTCCTATTCCCGGAAAATCCAGTTTCTATAAAAGGATAAAAATTGTTATTATCATATGTGAACATGATGTTGTCCTGGTTAGGGGTTCGTGGCGCAATCCAAAAAGGGCAGCAAGCAAATAAAGTGATATTCCACTTGGTAGACAGCAACATCTTGACTAAGTCCAAGAACCCATGTGGTCTCATGGAAGAAAGGAGGCAGCTTCTGTTGTGATGGAGTACCCTAAGTTGGAAGTCTGACTTTGCTCCGTGATGTTGTCTATTTACGGGTAGGGGTTGTGAGCTAACGCTCTACAGTCATATTAGACCGGAACCTACGGCTTAAAGTGGCCTCCGAACCACTAAATACAACCATGACACCGCCGGGATTCGAATCAGAACTTGTGGCACCGAGGGCCAGAGAGCTAGTCACACGGTCAACAGGCACCCCCATAAACATTTTGATAGTATTTGGTACGAGATTTTTTTTTTTTTAGATTAAAAAACATCTAGTTAAAAAGTAGTTATAGATTACTTAGCTAAATATATAAATGAATTTTCTGCTAATTTCCATTTATTGTTTTTTAAAGTAAACATCTGATGCAATTTCAATTATTCAAAGACAAAAATAAAACATTTTAAATAGATGATCTATTTTGCGGTTAACAACTTTTGATTCACCATAATTTAATTTTCCTTATTCCCACTTAATCAGTCACGCCTATTTATTTTGTTTTTAAAATAAATAATTCTTTTTTAATTTTGCATCTTAAATAGCATTAAACTACAAATGATTAAATTTAAAAATTTCTTCAGGCTTATTTCTCTTGAGATGTTACTTGTAAAAGAAAACTCCCTTCTGATTTAATGCGAAATGAAACAGACAGAAAAAGAAAAAAGAAAAAATGATGTCTTTGCCAGTTAATTTTCTAGAAAGGGGAATAATTTGAAATGCACGCTCTTGAAAAAAACCTTTTTTAATCTTTGGCGGGGATAAACTCCCGAATTTAATTGAATAAAGAATAGAAAATGTTTCCACAGAAAATAATCTTATCCCAAATCGTGGTTTTCTAAAATACTGAACAACATGTATTCCCCCAGTCACTAAATCTTTAAACATTTCCTCGCTTCATTCCTATTCCGGGAAAATCCAGTTTCTATAAAAGGGATAAAATTATTATTTATTTGTTATTTTGTTTTCCAGGAAAATAAAGATTTACGAGAACGTCGTAAACGTGTTGAGAATGTTGGACAATTTATTTTTTATTTCTTTAGAATTCTTGGCATCGGAACTGTGGGGAAGAGAGCAAATAAAAAAAAAGAAGAAGAATAAACAAATTTGTTATTTTTAAATTCAGCATTAAAACATCATTCAAAATTCAAAGTGATTCTTTTGTAATAATGTGGCGAAAACATTGCTAGAACAAAATAGAAATTATCAACTGTGATTCACAAACTTGTAAACTACTTTCAAAATTTTTGGTTCTCCAATTTGGTAAAATCGCAGAATAATGGGCCGTTGTGATTTGGCGTCAAAAAAATTTACGGATTAAGATTTTAAGTGAAGTGAATTGCAAAAAGTACGAGAAACTCGGATTACCACATTTGGTGACTTATTACTTAGTTGGCGACACAAAAAGTCGCCAAATCCAAACTGCCTTTTTATTTTGCAATTTGGTTTCGAATTTTGCATAGTTAGAAAATATATAATGTTTTATTTAATATTATAAAATTAGATAAAAAAAAAAAAAAAAAATCGTAGAATAGGGACGTTGGTATTTGGCTTCAAAATTTTTTTCACGAAAGTGAGCCAAGAAAAGGTTTCGGTTCTAAGTGAAATGAGCTACAAACTGTACAAAAATCCGGGTTACCACACTTGATGACTTATCACTGAGTGGGCGCCACAAAAAAGTTGCCAAATTCAACGGCTCCTATTTTGCCATTTGGCAAAAAAAAAAAAAAAAAAAAAATGAGATAGAAATAAAATTTCTTTACATAAATCTTGTCATTGTAAATTAAAAAAACCCTTTAAAATTTGGATATGATTGATTGTAGTTCGTCCATTCGATACTTTATTTCTTGTATTTATTGGGAATATTATGAGCAATACAGATGTCTCAAATCGAGTTGTTAGTAAAAGGCATTTTATTTTTATCTTTCACTTACTTTTACAAAATTTTGTAAAGTGCCAATAATTCTCAGACATCCTGTATTTATGAACAGTTTAAAAAGAAAAATTAATTCTAAATTCAAATGTATGTAACAGAATTCAAATATATGTGTTATGAAAAATCTTTCTTAATCTCAGAAATCAACGCTTAGTTGATCCAGTTAACTAAACATTGATATGAATTACAAAACTTAATATTTAATCAATCCTTTTTTTATGGCAGCCAGTCAATCACTCAGTCCAAAACAAATACATTTATTGAAATATACTAGCCTATTTCGTTTTAGAATAATTGTTGGTGTCGATACATTTCGAATATCTTTTGTTTGTTATGCATTAGTATTACATTTTTTTTTGTATACATTTGCTTAGCTGGTTAATGATTTTTGCATTTTTGCGCTATTTAATTGTCTATTATATTTTTTTTACTGTCTGAAATTTTAGGAAAAAGCTGTTTATTCAACGCTATTGTTTAACTAGCTCCAGCTAAAATTATAGTCGGTTACATCAACACTTTTTTAAGGCAATAAAGTTATGAATTTTAAGCAATACG